>APFE030000172.1:0-47522 GCA_000404065.3 Pinus taeda
AAATAACATAATTGTGAAGATTCATGTACATACTTCCCATTTAGACTACCTTGCTTTATGTTTTGATATCCCTGAGAATTATCTTTACTTCCTCCTAGCCTACAAAGAGCTTCTAGTTGCCTACTTTCTTTTCTCTAATAACCATGCTACGAAGAGTTTCCAATGTTTTATGAAGATTGATGGAAGGAAGGAAGTGAACCTTTCGCTTGTGAAACTTCCATTAATCTCGAAATCACTTGAGGTTACTACCTCCTACATCTGAATCTAATAAGTAGACATAATCACCAAAACTCTTTTGCATCCATTTTAAGAATTTTCCTACAAACCTCCACAGGAGCTACTTCGAAGAAATTTTCTATGGATTTCCAACCAAATAGTCTTTGTTGTCTCATTAAAGATGACCCAAGAGCTCCACCTCTATGGTTGAGAAGGCATAGTCAAGCAACCATGAACATAATGAACCTGCAATACAAAGAGCTAACATTTGTGGTAAACAAAATCACTCGAATTGGGTGAACAATGTGCTAGTTCAATGAGGTGACAAGAGAATTCATGAAATATAAGGTTACACAAATTAATTTTTAGGTTACATAGTGGACATAACTGAAGACCCAATTAAAACAACATGGAGAAGATACCCTGGTACCATACTCCACACATAAAGACTTGACAACTAAAGGAAATCCCAATAGGGCCTGAGTTGTGAGGAGTTTCGAAGGGTAAGACCATGAAAAGTTCAAATGATGGACTAGAGCTAGAATTGTGGAGAAAAAGAACAAAAAACATTGACCCTTGTGAATAATAAACAATAGATCTTGAAAATAATGAAACCTTGAATCATTATAGTTACCAAACAATATATAACCCACTCTTGACAATACTATCATAGAACCATACGTTGATAGTGTTACTGGAATCCAAGGACTAAATTGTAATAGACGAGGAAACAATTTTGACACTAGAACAAAGACTTGCTTTAACAGTATGAAAGAGATATTTGAAGAGATAATCCTACTGCAAAATGGTATCCTCACAATTATGAGGCCAACGTAGAACCATTATTTAGTAATGTAAGTGAAAGTCAGGAAACAAATACCTTTGCATCTGCGTGAAACGAGCAATGTTCAAGTCGATAGATATAGAGAATTATCTTAACCCAAAACCTCCACCACCCTGAAACCATAGCCATGGAAATATAAGGTGCTCAATATGTGAGTGTCTAAGCATGTAGAATGAGAAGAGGTGTCGGTACACTCTCCATTATGGGCCAGGTGTAGAGTATGGACCAGTAGTCCAACCTTCTAGGATTGTTAAACATAATTTTCTCACAAATGAGCTTACCTGAGGTGTCAAAGGCGACTTCAGGCACATTCAATCGTCCAAGAGAGGATCAAACCATCTTTGAACAATCATAACATAATGTATATCAAGAAACTTACCACATGTAGGGATTATAACTCCCACCATATGTGAGAAAAAACCATTCTTCAAACAAATTTCATTTTGTCTTCCAACTATAAAGAGATAGATGTAAAAACACCCCCATAAGGGAATTATACTCACTAACTTTATCCTATTATATGCATTTCCTTAAAGACGAGGCCTCCTTTCTCCTAAAAATCACCGACCAAGTTTCATTTAAGCCTACTTCCATCTCCAAGCTACTCTATTTCGCTAATAAATTGGCTCCCTTATTTCCTTCTTGTTGCATATGTACATGAATAACATAACTAAAGTTTGCTAACAAAACCTTTATGTTTCTTAAGACTTTCTCAAGGTACTAGCTGTGAATGAGTTTGTTTTTCATATTCTCCAAGAATATTTTTCAAAGAGTTTGGATGACTAATAGAGAATCGCCATGAACCTAAATAAAATGAAAATCGTATCTTATAACTATTTAGAATATCTCTCAAGTGCCACGAATTCTGCAACATTATATGTTACTATACTGCACGAGAAGGCATTAACATGTATTGGTTCAATTTTTTCATCCCTGAGAATTCCACCAAAACCTACCATTCCTAGGTTTCCCTTTGATGCTCCATCAAAATCTTATTAAACTAAATCTCTTGGGGGAGGCATAAACAAACTATCATTGTTTTCCTTATGTCCATTTTTCTTAGAAGGAGTGGAGGCCCGCATATTAGGTGAAACATTAAGTCTTTTTAATATGCCAACCTCATACTCATCCATTTTTTCGTCCCCCTAATGTGGGAGGGATGTTAGCATGTTTCCTGAGATTTTCTTGACAATGGTTTCTTGTAGAAGTGATATATGTCTTTCTTTCCCTTCAAAGATTCTTATGTTTTCTCCCTTCCACAAACTCCACCATGTAAATCCGAGGGCGAGATGCCTTCCTATATTTTTTCAAACAATATGTATTATCTTTCTAGTGAAAGGTGACATCTCAATCCTAGATATATTACTTCACATGTATTAATTGATACTACATAAAATTTTACATTCTTAACATCCACGGTCATGGAATTTTAATATTACATCTACTAGTGAATTTTAAAACATTTTTAGTATGCACTCTTATGGAATTTTAATCATATAACTATTAACTATTTTTAAGGACTTTTTTTTTATAATCATCTTAATGAATGTGGCCATACGAGATCATAAAAATTTCAAATGAGGGTCATCTTCCAGGAAGTCACTTTCAAACAAAGAATTACTTTTCATGTCTTCATTTGAACTTTGGTTAAAAATAGTGTGCTTCTATATTTGTCTTTGGCCATTATAAAGTGCTGCAAAGAGCTTCATCCACATCAAATCTATAGATTACTCAAATTTGGTGTTTTCCTTCTTTGCACATACTCTTGTTCCTCTCTTGGATTTCTACCATCTTGGATATAGTGTTTGTTAGTGTAAATATTTCAAAAATATGTACCAAAAGTGCTTCACTTAAGTCATTGGTGACAAGTAACCCTAACAACAATATGTGATTGTTTACACTTCAGATATGAAATAATGAAATGAGAAAATCCTGCAGCACAGAGATTCTATGCGATCCAAAACATGAAATGACAAGAAAAAATAATGAGATAACCCAATAGAAGAAGACTTTTTAAATGAAGAATATTTTTATTAAATACACTGTGAAGGAGATTGACAACAAGGATCTACAAATCCTCCTCCATGGCATGGATCCTTTGATGTTCTCGCACTTCCGTGATCTTTTCTCTCTCTTAATGTGTGAAAAACCCAAAATAAAAGAGTAGAACTAAAATGGGAGCTCGAATGTGAAGTGACGATAGTGGTAGATCTCCAAAATAGAAAATAATAAAAAAATATTGACCAAATCAAGATCAAACTATTAGGAATAATTTATTATATTTTTTGGAGAGCAAAAATATATTCAAAATGATCAAATATCTTTATCTATAAATAATTAATAAATAAAATGATTTATTAATTATTTTGTCAGAATTAAGAAATGTGCAAAATTGAAATAATTATTAAATAGTGATTTAACAATATTCCAAGGATAGAATGAAGGAATGATAAATAAATAGTAATCTATTTAAATATTATTAGGTGATTTAGCCAAATGTAACAGGGAACAATTATTAAATAATGATTTAATAATTATTCCGTGAGAAAATTAAATAAATGATGATTTATTCAATTACTCTAATGGGGTTTGTTAATTTTAATCCAAAAAAGTTTAATAAAAATGGTTTACTAAATTTTTTCCCATGGTGAAAGTGATTTCACTACAGTAAAATTAATCCTACATGGTGTATTTCAATCCACCTAATTAGAACTGGATAGGTGATGATTTTTTAGGTGATAATATATTACCCCCTAATGTATGAGTCTTAGGAGAAAATATATTAACTGAATTACATTGTAGGTTACACTTCCATGAGACATCAAAGGGGGGAGAGAGAGAGAGAGAGATACCATTGAAGCAATGAAAGGAAGGACGAAGGAATGGAGGTGGCGAGGACAACTAAAATGATATAAGTCTCCTTTTATTTTTTTGTACATGATCTCAAATGATGAGGGGGAGGCATACCCATACCCACAGAGATAACTGAGTACAAATAGTAAAGGTGCACCCAATAATGTTAGTCTGAGCAACAAACTATATGATACATGATATGTTGGCATCAATGGCCCATAAAATAATGCAATGAATCGGATATAGATAATGTGTCTCGAAAGACATAGGCTAGGACTGAATATAATTACATGTGAGTACATGATACGTAATGCCCCTCAAGATGACGTGGTTAGGCGACATCACAACTAAAGAAGCCCAATTGAACAACAAAGGGCTCTAAAGATCTAAATCAAGGATCTAAAGGAGACATGCATGTTGTGGGCACTACAGGTGGTTGAAACCAAACCCATCAAATTTGTGGAACTACATCTAAGGCTGGAGCATATGTTGTTGACATTCAGGTATGTTGAGGGTTACTTGAAGGGACACCCCCTCATGACGTCTCGAGCATCTCACCCATAGCCCAAAAACGCTAGTACAATTTGTTGGATCACTAGACTATCAAGTGTATGATTCTCGATCGTGCAATAATGAGTTGGAGTAGAGCACACGAGGAACAACCAAGTCAACACAAAATGATGATTCCCTTTGCTTGATCCAAGACATCGAACAATGATGAAATATGGAACCAAGGTACACTTCCCTCTAAACCACTATCCTCGAAAGAGAATCTTGAAGTCGACAGAAGATGGGCTACTGGATCTGAGGCAGTGAGGAATCCACAATAAAGGTACGAGGGATCATAGTAATTTTACTCATGGACTGAAACTAGGGATGAGGATGGAAGGATAGCATGCGACACAGACTGACAAATTCCCTTGTTAAAGCATGATATGCATGGTTGATGTGGCAATTACTAACTCAATTCCAAAGGGGATAGTCAATGATAAATAAGGAATAGTATAGTTGGAGGCAAAATATGAGCACAAGGTGAGGAATGTTATGTAAATATGGATGGAACACTATAACAAGACTCAAGGGGACTCATAACAAAATCCATAAATGCAAGTGTGACTCATCTTAGAATCTATGAACAAGGGAAACTCGATGTTGCTACTGTTGGATACCTATACCAATAGGTTTCATGTTTCATGATTGGCAAATATAAGTGCCAAATATGCTCCAATTTTGTTGTCACAAAGGTTCCATATTTACAAGAAAAGAGAAGGTGTATATAGGCCTGCATGTTCACAAAATCTATGGATGACCCAACAGTTCAATCTGGATCATGCCATGTTTTCAATTTATGTTGTAGAATAGAGAAAGGAATCTGTCCAAACTATTTAATCTTGGCAGATCAGTAGCTAGGTAGAGAAACTAAAGTTCCCAACTGTTTAATCTGGGGCCTTGGAAGGAATAAGGGTAGTATTAGATAGGAAATGAAAGCAAAAAAGCCAATGTAAAAGAAAAGGCATACAAAGGGTTTGCAAGTCTAAGTGCACCCTCCAAGAAGGAATAAAAAATGCTAGGTGAACTAGTTGGGTAGGTAGATGGGGTTGTAGAAGTGATGTTCCTTTCAAAGACCAAAGTTGCTAGCAATGTACAAATAGACAATATAGTGGAGCATGACTAACTTCCTTTTCCTTTTGTATATTACTCATTACTAACACCCCTTCATAAATTGTGTACATAAGAGAAGCTTAAACTTTTATGATGATGCTTATGGCCTTAAAAAACCCACATTTCTTGTGCAAAAGTCTTTTCATTTTGATCTACTCTTGACTCCAAGTTATTTTCAAGAAAACTTGGTTGTACTGGCCGTCATCCATATGTTCCCTCCATATTAACATTAACTCTACTATTTAGCTCCCTATACTCCATTATCCCTATTATTATAACACCATGGTGTATAAACCCCACATTGTATAAATATTCCCCCTTGGCACTATAACCATAATCTTTACTCCCTGGGAATTGAATTAACACCTGGTTAAGGTCAAGAACCCATGTTCAACCTTTGGCTCCATCTCAACCCATTTCCCTACCCAGAGCTCCAGTTTTGCCTAAAAGAACCCTTGAAGAAAACCTTTTAATCCCCTAAACCAACAAAGGGTGGGTATACCCATCCCGCCTTATCCTAAGGTCGGGAGCCAGTTTTTGTTTTTTTGTATAATCTCATCGGAACCCTTTTTCCTATAGTTTCCCCTTTCCTAAGGTTGGCCGACCAATTTTAATCTTTGTAAACAAAACTATAGGAAAACCTTTGAAAATCATTTATCCAATGGAAGGTCCCGCCGGTCACGCCCGCCAAGAAATACAATTTTTAATACCTGCCCACTTACTGCTATTGCCCGTGCAAGTAACCCTCCCGATGACCGTCCGATTGTAGCTGTCCCAGATCTACGGCTGGCAGCGATTTCGGAGTAGCTCGATGTCTGACAGTTAATAAAGACGGGACTTATCAGCCGTGCAGGTCCGTCATCTGACAACCATCCAATCACCCGCCCACAGATCAACGGCTCCTAGCAGTTTTTGGAAGGCCCTCGACGTCCGACAGATACCTTCCGATATCTGTCAGACGCTTGCGTCACGCGGGGACACGCGTCTCAGCCGAAATCCATCGGAGCTCCCTCTGACAGATTCCTTACCGTGCAGGAGGGGGCCCGATATGGCGACACCTGTCTCTTCCACGTCCCCGTCCTGCTGTCGTACTCGTCGTTGCCAAGTCCGCCCACCTCGTCCCTCATTCGCCCACCTGGCCGGCACCTCATCATCCCCGTGGACCGGTCTTAGGCCGCCACGTCACCCGATGACGTCCTACTGATGTCATCCCACCCGGTCCCACATGGCGACGTCATGCTGACATCATCCAAAAAAGCGCGCCAATAAAGTAAAAAGCCATATTTTACGGTTTTTTTCATAATTTTGCTATTTTTCTTAGAAAAGCACTTCTGCGCTGTCTGCATGCGTTCCACGACGACCATTCTACCAGCCAGCCTACGATCATTTGCAAGAGTTCAGAGCGCCAACCCAACTGTTACTTCATCCCGAGCCACTGGTCAAACAGGTATTTGCCATTTCATCCTCTCTCTAGCTGGTTTTTTCACGATTTCTTGTAAAATCCACCTTAACCAGGCATAAAATTGAAATTTGACTGGGAAACCAACTATATCCTACCTCTATTGAACAGTTTAAGGTTGAATTACTGTGGCGGAACCGTTCTTTTAGTTCAATTACTGTCAAAACCCTACCATGTTCGCGCAATCGTGAACTCACTAGATTGCTCCCAAATTGTCAAAAAGAGGTCTATTGAACTGCACAAAAGCTTTCTCAGAAAGCTCGCCAGTGTTCTATTCTACTGTATAACAACCCTGCTATTTCCCGTCCCTCTCAATTCCTCCTGTCAGTAAAATACTCTCAGCATTTTAAGAAATATCTGAAGCAGACATGGATACCCTGCAGGATCAGTAGCCCTTAATGTAACTCCCTTGAATGCTCCTCAGAGAGAGCTGGACTGGCAAGATTTGGCTGACCTCGATTACCAAATCTCAGAAGATGCCCCATCCAAGTGCACATTCCACATTCACCCGCTGAATGAAATCAGGGCCAAATACAAAGATGGAATAGATATCCTGGGCATTTGGGAATCCTCCCTCCCAATCTTTAAGATGCCCCAAGTCAATCAGTTCCCTGACCTCATCCACCTGTGTGCTGTCTGCTATGATCCAATACAAAGGGCTGTAATGAACCCTCAAGGTGAAGTTGTATTTTACACCACCCCTCAGGCCATCAGGGATATGGTCCAATTCAAAGCCCAAAAGAAACTGGTTCCGTTATCCCTGCTGGACCTAATCAATCAAGGGGCCAAGATACTCATAGAGGCAGAGATCCTCAAACTTAATCAACTGTTTATTAAGAAATCTGATACAGTGCTGCATCCTCCCATCTTTGATGGCTATTTAAATCAGCTGGGCCTGGACCTAGCATACATGATAAGCTCAGTACTGGGGTATAAATCAATGGAATTCATAGAGGAGACTGTGCTAGTCATGATGACAATGTTCACCCCTGGTAAGGCCCCCATCTGCTATGACTATGCCACATATATCTTTGACAAAATACATGAGCAATTTCTGCATTTATCCAGAGAGAGGGTGTTCAGATACACCTCATATATATATCATCTCATCCTCTTTTACCAATATGAGAAGTTCTCCTTTGAAATCAGGAGAACAGATGCAGCAGGAAACCCGAGATCAGTGGTATACTGGAGCTCAGTCTTCCATGTCCGTGCATATTCACCTTATACATATGCAGAGTTCATAGATTTGTTCATTCATCTAGCTTTGTCTTTACTCTTAACAACACCCCCTCCCAGACTCTCTGATGAAATGCAGAGGGTTCTGCAACTGTCCACTGCCTACAGCATAGGAGACTGTATTTCTAACCAACATCACACCGGAAATTAGAATATAATGGGTGTGAGCTGTGCCATACAAGAATGCCTAAATTTTGTGCCATAGAGGCTCTTTGCCTTGGAAATACTTCAGCACAATTCGGCAAATGCCGATCAGTTATCCACTTTTGCAGGAAGAGGCAAAAAAAGCACAACTCAAAAGTCAGGAAACCAGCTTGCCATTTCATATTAAACAAAAGAGAGACGGTGGAAAGTAAGCAAGATAGAATGTTGGAAGGCTTGGCCTAAAACAAAGCTTTCTCTGGAGGCCTTATGACCCCAACAACTTTATATCCCTAAGAAGACAGAAATACAAGCTCTCTAGCTATGAGCATGAGAGCAGACTCCATGTTTTAAGACATGCAAATCAACCAAAGTGGAGAAGAAACACACTAGAAGAGCCTGTATCCCAAGAAGAACTAGTTGAGAGGGCTAGGAGGCATTTATTAAACATGGCTGACTTGGAATGTCCTTCTCAGGTGCCTGCTCTACCAGATCCTTAGACAACAACACCTGCTTCATCCTCTGCAACACAACAAGAGGCAGCACAGACTTCAGGACAGGGACAAGGTAAGGGAAAAGACAAAGTAATGGAAGAAGCAGAGGGCCAACAGGGCCAACAGGGCCAACAGGGCCATCAACAGCAACCCCAGCAAGAACAGCAACAAACTGATCAACAGGATCAAAAGAAACAGAAAGCAGAAGGCCAGGAAGCCACTCAAGAAAAGACAACTAATATGGCGCCTCCTAGACAGGATTCTAGGGTAGACTCCTCTATCCTCCAAACCCCTCAAAGGGAGGATATCAGCAGAAAGAGAGAGAGGGAAACCCCCCTCATAGAAGCATCAGACAAGCGGCAAAGGCTTAACCCCTTTTCAGAGGAGGAAATACAAAGTCTAGAGACTTCTGCCAGCTCCTTGCATCAGGAACAGGATAAAGCAGCACTAGGGGAGGTCAGCTCCTCAGGACAACAACAGAATATAGCCGCAGCCATAAAGGAGCAATTTAAAGAAGCCAAAAGGAGGAGTGAGCCAATAAAGATTCGGCTCTATAATCATTTATTAAATATGGCTCCTGCAAATCAACAAAGGCTAATGGCTGCCTTTGATGTGCAAGAAGGCAAAATGACTATGAGTCATTTTGCCCCTACAGTGCAGCAACATCAAACAGCTGCAGATTATATAAGGACTAATTTAGAAGTCCTTTCAAAGGACATCCACCCCATAGAGCAAATTGAACTCCACAAGTAGACGGGTGAGATGGTCTATGCCACTCGGGCAGATAAGACCTTGATTAACTACAGGCTGCAAAATAGCTTGAATAATACTGCAACACAGCTTGAGTTGGAGAGGGCATCCTCCCAAGCTAAAGACAATAGAATCAAGGCATTGGAAGAAATAATCATAGAGTTTGGGCATGATCCCAATGACGTTAAGGCAATACAACAAGTCCTTAAACTGAGGGATGCAGATATAGCTGCAATAAAAAAGAAGATGAAGATCCCCCCAACTCTTCACCCACAAACAGATGAAGTTGCCCAGCAAAGGCAAGAGAAAGATGCAACAGCATTATTAATGACTTTATATAAAGATCTGATAGAAACACAAGAGAAGCTGCAAGACACAGAGACTACCCTAGAAGCAGCACTACAAAGGAGGGAAGCAGGGCAATCTTCCAAGCCGCCCATGGAATCAATAGACCTTGAGGAGACCCCTCAACAGACCATTCCTCCAAAGCAACAGGCACCAGGCACTAGAGAACGTTCCAGCCACTACAGCACCAACAACCGAACAGGCTGAGAGCCTGGACATGCAGAAGCTAAGGCAAGAAATACAGGTGCTAGAGTCTCAGATGTCAGAGCTCAACCAAGCCAAGGACAGCTTAGCAAAGGTAAACGAAAAATATGATAAGTCTAAGCAAAATGTGGCTGAGAGGGAGAGAGAAGTAAAAGCTCCGAAGAAAAGAATTGCAGAGCTAGAAAAGGAGCTCAATTTTGAGAAAATTACAGCAGAGCTCAAACAAGTAATTTGGACCACCATTGGACAAGCAATAACTAACCAATGGGAGTACATTGAAGCCATATATGAGCAAGTGGGACTCATTGGCAGGGCAAGAAAGGAACTACACAGAGCAAGGACTTCTCTGGGCAACATGCCTGAGTTTGCCCCTAGGATGATTGAAGTACTCAATTATAGGACAAGTTCCCAGCTGGTGAAAATGGGAATTGGAAATAGGACTGAAACTATTTCTCTGATCAAGAAAGTCCTAACAATGAAGAATTTAATCCAGACCCTGGACAGAAGAATCCAGGATATGCAAGATGATATAAACAAATTTCAAAATAGATTCCTGGCTCTGCAGGACAAAGGTCTCCCCAGCTTGCTAGAATCAGGGAAGTTGCTCTCTCATGAAAAGTATATCAAGAGGGTAAGCACTTTTGCAGCAATTCAGATTGCTGAGACACCAGGAACATCTTCAGCAGGCCCAGTAACAGGGCAAATTCTTTTTGAAAAATTAGATAATTTGTTTTTTATTAGAAATGAAGTGTCACATCTATTTGATGAGCCCCCCCATTTCTATAAATATACAGAGGTTGATGAGACCTTAGGGTCAATTTTGAAACATCAGCTGCCTCCTCCAGACACCTGGCAAGATTTAATGGGGTTACTTTTGAATCAAAGCTGAGAAGTCAAATCTTTTTCTTCAGAAAAAGGTTTATATTACATATACAGGTGGGCTAAAGGCACATCAGCAGATATGAAGACGTTGAGCCAACTCAGCATAGGTACTCGACCGCAGCAACAGCATCAGCAAGCACAGGTGGCAGGGCCAAGAAGACACAGAAAGTAACAGCTGCATAGCACATCATTCTGCAGTTATGACAAAGCCACACAACCGACTCCGCAATGCCCAAAGGTCAAAAATTATCCTGACGGGAGTTAAAGGCTTTTAAGGCTCATTTATATTTGTAATTACTTCTCATCTACACACCATGTACGAGTGTAAGAGATATTTTCCTCTCAGATAACTCAATGCCTGAGATATTTTTGTATCAAACTTCTATATATTGCCCCTCGCATTTGTGAAGAGGGGTTGGACTCCGGATGTAAAAGAGCTCTTGATTTCTCTTCTGTTACTCTTATGTGTAAATATTCATGCAGCTAATACAAAGGATGATGGAATTTTCTCCAAGCATTGTGTCTCTCTTGATGTCCTGATGGTGCGTGACTAAGAATTTGCAGGACTCCTGTGTATTTCATGGCTCGATAAGTTTTACTTGTTACTCTTTGTTACATATATCTTTGATACACTGTCATATATCTTTCATGTTCACCATGTACTCAAAGCTAAATGGCCAGGAAAAAGAATAGTTCCAGGATTTAATCTTTGATTACCCTGAACTCAATCCTAGTCATTTTACATGTTTTCTCCAGTTAAAGTATCTAAAGAGTAATTTTTCAGTGCTACCTTTGATACTGTATCTTCATAATGTTCTGTTATTTTAGGAATTCAAGTGATTGCTCCTAAATAATAGGCCTCCTTCACGTTACTCAGCTTAGTAAGGAACCCTTGATTGCTCTTTACTGGTTCTTCTCCATCTTCACTCTCACAATTTACAAATTGTTTCATGGAATACATACAGGCCCTGTAGTTACAACTGCACTTAAGTCAAGATCTCAAGGGAACGACAGTCAAAGACCCCATTGCCCAATGGATTAGTTACACCTGTAGACAGACTCTAAAAGCTATCAGAAGCATCCTCCCAACCAAACATAAAAACAACCAAAAACTCATTTCATAACTAGCCTAAAAACTTCATTAAAACAGTGACAAACCTGACAGAGAGAGCCCTCTCTGATTACAGCTGGGCTAGAAGCTGTAATCCAAAGATTGGTTAGTGGTTACCCCGGCCGTATTCCCTAAGGAGTCATAGGGAACAACCTGGGTGTTAACACACCGTACTAAAATCTTGATCCTGCTGCAAATTTTCCTGATCATCTTTATGCTGCTGAAATAGGTTTGCATACAATGCTTCCATGATTTCTCCTTCCATCAAGTCATCACGCCCAGAAAAATTCTCAAGACCTTCAATAAAAATATGAACATGGCTACAACAGTCCTGAACTAAAGCCAATGATGGATATGATTCTTTATACCTTTCAAAGAATATTGTATGAAAATCTTTTAAACAATGAATAGTAGCAGGTGGCAAACTTTCATACTAAGATCGGGCTTCGTCTTCCAGAGTAGCCATAAACATTTTCATCAAACAGTCTTCAGGAAAATTGATCTTTAGTTTATGCACATGAATGTGAAATTTCACCAGATGAAGAGCAGCATCATTACCTTCCACAATTTTGAACATAGGCAAATTCTGAAGCCAATCCACCTTGGGCATTTTATTCGGAAAACCTGGGATGTGATCTCGGCTCATGGGAGCGTATCTTCTTGCAACCCGCTCCATTTTGAAAATCTCAAATCTACTGATCCCTCTGCAGTGGATTCAGCATGAAGCACTGATTGTTGGATTCTTCAGTGAATGGAGTCGCCAGGTGAATGATGTCAGCCTTGCTGTGTCTGATCGTTGTCCACCATGAACAATCAGTTCTGAACTTGAGATATGTATTGGGGCAAGACAATCTTCAAGTACACCATTTTCCTCCCGAGTGGAGTCTTCACTATGTTAGAGCCTAAATCTGCCTTAGGCTAAAGGAAGACAAAATTCAGGGTAACAACAAACCACGCTCAGCCTCATAGTTAGCCCTATGAGGACAGGAGAGGGTTCTCTCCGAGTCACACTCAGTAAAAATACACAATAGGGTCTGAGATGACTCAAAATGAATATTGATTTTAGGCTAGTAAATAGATATGAAAGAGGAAATTTATTGAATGGCATGAATTTTCTAGGGTGTATGGGACAAATGACTGCCTGAGCTGAGAAATTAAATCAAAGACACAGGATGTTTCGTGAGGCAAGATAGGTAGGAGGTTTAGCATTCAAATTTGTAAATAATATGGAGCGAAAAGACTATTGAGAAGTCGAAAAGGGCATAATACATGAATCCTTTTCAACAGAAGAAAACATAGAACATGAACACTTTCCCAAGGCAGAGCAGTAAACTGAATTATACCTTTTCTGCTTAAAAAGCATTCAATTAGAAATGATAATGAATGAACTGTGAAACATAACAGGCTACATATGAAATAGAAAGAAAGACACATGCGAAACTCTCGCCACATGAATCTCATAAACCAGAGCTGTAACCTTTCATTATTTCTCTGTCAAAGCTATACAATGAAATGCTGAGTTTTTCTCCCCTACATTGCTTCCCGAAATTCCAACCTTTACAAATGATTTACAATACATTAAATCAGTTTACAGGTGGGAAAACAGATCGACACAAATAGGGATCCATTTAACATCATTAACAAACCAAAAGATGAAGAGCCAGCCATCTGTTCTGAAGATAAAAAAGTGTTCCCTTGAATTTCTTGGATGACCAATTAAAAGGTGAAAATTGTAGCCGTATCCCCTTTGAATCATAACTGGAGTCCAAAAATAGGTAGTTGAATCCTATTCCTCTACCATGGTAGATATCTACGTTTTAATTTTGGCTTTCAGCTTTTGGCTTTTCATCTTCCCTTCGTCGTTTGAATGAAAGCTATCTTTTAATAAAATTAATTTTAAATTTTTCCTTTAATGAAAGGAAACAGAATTCAATTTCTCCTTTAATGTTGGGGAATCAAGTCAACATAGGAAACACGTAACTCTCATCGGATACCTTATGGCCTTGAAGAAGAAGACAGGCTCGCCATCCATCTCCAAGAAGATTCATGGCTACCTCCATCACTGTCCTCTTCAAACTTTGTAGCATTGGCCATTATATCAACATCGGAACGATTTCTTTTGAGGCACGTTGAAGTAGGGTTTGTATTTTTGTTTCAATCATTAGCATCCATAAACCACCATCACTCAACACAAAAAAGGATGAAACATCAAGATGTCAACCCTACCTAGCAAATCCACACAAATAAATGGCAATTTGGAGAAATTTCAAACGTTTTCGGGCTTTGGACTGTATGCACCGCGCACTCAGCCCAATGCACCGAGCCATCCCAGTGCACCGCGCCTGAGGAAATTTACATTGGGTTTCTCCTCCCAGTGCACCGCGTGCTGTGTATGCACTGTGCCACCCGCTCTATGTGCCGCGCACCCATTCAACATACAATTTTGCTTCAAAACTTCATTTTTTCACTTGCCTGTTTTATCATGGCTTTTGCTGATGTCTTTGGCGTGCATATGGATTATTGAATGTGAAAATAACTCGTGTATGCAAAGGACTTGATTTTTTCTTTTGCAAAACCCATTGTTTACGCTGCAAAACTTTTGGCACTTCCACATTTTGAAATGTACTATGTTTTCTTCTTCGAGAATATTGTGGTCAACTCAGGGACGGGGACGAGAAATAATTGAGCAGAGGAGAGAGTGGCCCGAGCTCACCATGCTGCTCACATTGCTATCCATGCTGAATGAACAAGCATATTAGAAAATCTGCCCTAATCCTGAAAGCTACATTCCTTATGAAAACTGTCTTTCCTTCTGAAATTACCAGCCACTTAAGCACCTAAGTTCACATGGTCTGAAGGGTAACAATTCGAATTTAGACCATTTCAATCTGCTTCAGAAGCTGGAACAAAGCATCTACCCCTTCGTTTTCTGTGCAACATTTCTTTCCTTTACATTAACGATACATCTACACTAGTAGTAGGGCACCAATAATTATTGCAGCAATTGATCCATCTTTTATGAGAAATGTAGCTCCAATGACCATTAACCAGAAAATGTTCCTTCCTTTTACACTTCACTGTTTGCTTTGATTTTTGGACTGATGATGTCCTTTCTGTCTGTTCTTTTGTAGGGAATGGATGGCTGGAACTTCGGCAAAGGATCAGGGTGGTGCCTGAAACATTGCATGTTTGAAAGCTTTAACAATTACATATTCACTTATAAAAACAAATTTGACGATTTCTTCTTCAAAAATCTGTTTTGAAGAAGAATCATTCTCGAGCCTTATTGATAATGGACATTTCTGAAATGGAGACTTATTGGAGACATCCTCATGGCCTGTGGGCGTTATTTGACATTGTTGAAGACGAAATCAACTAACCCTAGTCCTACTGACTGAAATGACTCTTGCTGGCCACGAGACCAAACAAGACGGTACATGACTTTCAAATTGACTTTGATGAATAGACCAGAGCCAACAGGACAAGGCATGAGGGGTAATAAATAACAAGACCCTTCCGTCAGATTATGGCATGCCCCTAGCAGAATGCAGTTGAGTGAATGGGGCGAGACACCTAAAAATGAAATGCAGAAAGAGTTTTGATCTCTGACGGAGGACTGACAAGACTGACTCTAACAGGAACATTGGATGGCAGTGAAATGGATTCTCAGATATTTGAAAGGTACCACAAATCAAGCATTATTCTTTGGTGGTTCAAACATTTCTCTACAGGGATATGTTGATGTAGATATGGCAGGTGATAGAAATAACAAGAGGAACACTACAGGATATGTATTTATTATAGGTGGAATAGCTGTTAGTTGGGTTTCAAAACCCAAAGTGTTGTTGCACTTTCAACAAGAGAAGCAGAGTATGTTGCTACTACAGAGGCTAGTAAAGAAATGATTTGGTTATAAAGGTTTATGGCTGAATTGGGTAAGAAGCATGATATGGGCACATTATACAGTGATAGCCAAAGTGCCATTCATCTTGCAAATAACTCAACATTTCATTCCAGGACTAAACACATACAGCTCAAGTACCATTTTGTACGATCAATGTTGGAAGATGGAGAGTTGAAGCTAGAAAAGATACACACTAGCCAGAATCATGCAGATATGCTAACAAAAGTTGTAACCAAGGAGAAACTGAGAATATGCTCAATTTCAATTAGTCTTCAAGGATGACAATGAAGATGAGAAACAGCCAGGTCCAAAGAGGAGTCATTGTCCAGCAAATGAAGTAGTGGTGGAGTTGCTACAAATATTTTCCAAGTGGGAGATTATTGGGTGTGGAGCATGATTATTTAGAGGTCTTTGTTTCAGCCAAATGTATACCCCAAGAAGTTTGTACACACCTTCACACGCGGGGGTGGGGGGGGGGGGCGGTGCGGGGGGACTTTCCCCCTACGGGGTTCGGAGGGGGCGCGGGGGGACTTTCCCCTCGGGGGGGTTCGGGGGTGCGGGGGGACTTTCCCCCTACCGGGGTTCGGGGGCGGGGGGGGGGGGGAGGGGGCGATACCCCGACTGGGGGTTTGGGGGCAGAGGTCCCCTGGCGAGGGTTTCGGGGGCAGCGCCCCCAAAGCTAAAAACAGATGTAAAATTGTCTTGTAAAAGTATAGTAATTTCTAGTCATTGTGGGCTATTCACTAGGCAGATGATCTGACTATAGAACTTATGTTTAGTTTAGGGTTTTTTCCCTAGAAGGCAACCCCTCTCTTTGTATGAGGGCATTGTATTGAGGCTGTGTAATAAATGTGTATTCTCTGAGTGAGAAACAGAGAGGTGAGACTGTGAGAGAAAACAGAGGATATTACAGTAGATTTGTTGTAGGTTGTGTCTCTTCATTTTGCTGGAAAATAGAAAGGAGGGACTAGTTGTTCGGGGTGGATGTAGCCTAAACTAGGTGAACCACGTATATCTATGTCTCTCTGGTTTTATGTGTTTTCTGTGTTTATATCTCTACCATATTCTATGTGTTCCATTGCTCTGTAATATATAATTTTCTAACATAGTTCTCATTATCATAGTTCCTCTAAGTTATAGATAGTAGTTTCTGTGAAAGATCAACATATTATCTTTAAATTCTCCTTCAAACTTTCTTCAATCATCATTTATATCTAGTAACAAATGGCATTCTGAGATGTTCTGGTCATACATGTATTAAGAATTAAAGAGCAAGTTTTCTAGGTCCTTCATTTGAGAACACAACAAACAATAAGTGATAGTAAATAATATTCATTAATGTCTTAAGCACAATTTCACCATAGCCAGGAAATTGGTTTATTAAGGACAACAGTACCCATTCCAGCACACCGTACCGCTACTATTTCAGTACTGCACTTTCAAATTTGTCTAGGAATTCATCCATTGTTGTTACTCCATCATATGTTGGCAGTTCCCTTGCATCTGTTGTCATGCAACGCAGTGATCTAATCATCATGCTGCAATTCAGCGTTGTCAATTCGTCCAACCGGTTTTGCTAGCGTTCCACTTCTTCATCTGAATCCAAAGTACAGGAGCTATCATGCTCCCATGAGATTATCCCATCTATAGTTGGGTCCACCCAATCCTGGTCTCGTGCCGTTATCTGGTAAATACAATCCAGATCCTCGTTGCTTTCATTGTCATGCACTGGTTCAGTGTAACGTTCTAATTCGGCTGGGTCTAATGGAACTACTACGCGTAGGGACTTTTTCTCGAATACCATCTTCCGCTTCTTCAGGTTAATGAATCCATTCATATTAGTGGTCCAGTTTATTCCTAGCAACGCGGGATAAGGATTGTTGTCATCGACAAGCTCTATTACTTCTTCAAAGTTCGTTTGTGTGCTCGCACCTTCGATAACAATGGTTACCCCTTGCAACCTCTCCATGGGAAAAATATTCTGTTGGTTCGCCATTCGTAATTGAATAGGGGACCACTGTAATGCGGGCCTGCCCATGCGTTCCCATGTCTACTTTGGTAACACATTCGCATCCAAACCCATGTCTAGGATTACCTGATCCATTTCATACTTGCCAATCTGCGTCGTCAACCTTATTTCCCTCCCAGTGTGTAGTGCATGCTTCCCCAGTCTCTAGACTACGCACGGTTCCCCTGACCCTGCGCACTTGGTGATCAACTCCTGTAGTCCCTTAACTACCTTATTGTCGCACAATAGTTTCATGCATGTATCCAAAAAGGTAGTAAGAATAGAAGGATCCATCCATGGCTCTGGTTGATCCTTACAACCTAAAGTGGAGGCTTCCACGAAGCTCTTCCTAGCTTCCATGAACATCTCCTTTGGGCGTTCTAAATCAAACTCCAATTCCCTTGTAGGAGCCTTGCGAACCCATGTATCTTCCTTGGCCTGGTTCTCCTTATCCTCCCCTGTGGTCACATCGCTTCTGAGCACCATGTTCACATTTGGGTCTTTTTCGCGTGGTTTGACCTCATCATTTGGATATTCTGAATTAGAGGAGACTGGAGTACCCCTTTCTCGCGCATCTGTGTGATCAACGTAGGACAATCTACTGCTTCATGATCGAACTGAGAACAGTATGAACATGACATTCTCGTTGGGTTGGTACAATTGTGGGCATAGTGCCCTGGTCCTCCACAATTGTAACAAATTAACTATCCACGACCCCTTCCTGGTCCCACTCCTCCTCGTCCTCGACCTCGCCCTTGAAATCCAACGCGCGCCATCCCCGCAACTTGTTCAAGTTCTCGCGTTTCTCTCTGCATCCTATATGTGCGGGTCTGGTCCATCATTAGCTCGTAGCTGCGACAGGTGCACTCATCGTGGCCTATTGACCTACATAAATTACAAAACAGTTGAAGGGGTGTCGGTGTATACTTCTGGAACAAATGACAATTATCTGTCATGTGCTTTCCTCCTATCTGATAGATCGTGCACCATAACGTGGGTGTCACACTTAGTCCTGCCTGTGCCTCCGGTCTCAACAACATTGGCCCCCCTCTTGCCAAGTAGTTCGTGAATACTGGACAGTGGTCCTTTTCATGGCCCTGGCCTTTGCATTTTACGCACCATACTCTGGCTGCGATGCCCTATCCTGCTTCAAGCTCTGCATTTCCAAGCAGAGATTCTGTAGCTGCACATGGATTTGTTGAACTCCCAACCCAAGTCTTGTATCGATGTCTCATGTAACCTCATGGCCATTTCCAATGCTTTGACCTAGGTAGAATGTTTCTGTTGTGACAACGCTATCCTTAGGTGTGGTGTCAGAGATGCCATAAACCATGTGCGATGTTGTGCATCCATGAGCATCATATTAGCCTCACAGATCATACTCTTCAGTCACTGATCCAGATCCCAAGGGGTCTTGCCTAGAAGCATCACAATATCTTTAAACCCGATGATTGACTGTGTCTCTAATTTTGGCTGGCTAAATTCTCTGTTCAACGCATTCTATATCTTTGCTATTCCTGCATTTGGGTGATCATTAGAGTGCTTGATATACCATGTCAACGCGGGATCCTGCAGCGTGCTCACCAATGTACCCTTCTTAATGTTATCATCTGTGACCCCTTGCGTTTCCCACACTACCCTTACCACAAACCAGAATTGGTCTGGATCCTCATTCTCTACTCCTCTTAATACAGGTAGCTTGATCGTGCTTGCCATGCTGAACTGCGAGTTTGGTGGAGGTGGAGTGGGTGGAGATGGAGGTGAAGAAGGTGAAGCGGGTGGTGGCATGGGTGGAAGTGGTAACTGTGGAATTCCCTACCTTATCAAACTAACCGCACTTGTTGGAGAGACCCGAGCGAACTCTTCCTCGCTCTCTCACGAAGGTGAAATTAAAGGACTGCTTCCTAATCTCCCACTACCTTTGTAGATATTTCTGCTCCACGTCGTTCCAAACATTAATGTATTCGCATAACCCGCTTTTCACATAACAACATCTTAATCCAAGTATTCAAAGGTTTAATGTACTTACCTCGTGGTCCCTTGAGAAAACATCATTCTGCTTCGTTGTAGCTCACGATCGTGTCTATCACAAATTCAATGATAAATCCTCCTATTATCCGCTCGAGCCAATGGTCCACAGCTCACACGATCTTATCTTCTGATGCCCCTAGTCTGCGGACTAATTCTGGAGTCCACACTATCAGTTGGTCAAGCTTACACCTTCCCTAGCTGTCGGCTAACCTCGCGATCCACTCATACAGTTCAGAAGGAAAGGATGTGAAGAAGATCTCGTGGATTTCCATATACACGCAGCGATCCAGCTACCTTTTCTCAGATACCTGCGGGGTTCTGTTTTCCTGTGCCACGAACTCGTGAATCTTCTTGTCCAACCACTCTTCAATTTCCTTCTTTGTTGGGTTCCAGTGGCATGACATCAGACATCCATTAGGTAGATCTCGGTCCCAGAAATAGAACCATTTTTTCGCTATGTGGGGCCTGACCTAGGTTTAGCAGTGAGTTTAGCCAAGAAAATCCTGCTACTACTGGCCCTTTCGGCAACAGTATGCCCCGAAGTAGTATGGGAGGGTGCTGGAACCAGGTTTCCACACCCTAAGGATGTCTTGATGAGGGTTTTGGAGGTTCGCGACCCTATCCTAATTTGTACGCTGCGCTACTTGCATAGCTTTCTATTCTTCGCAACCCATGCGTACCTTTGCATTATTCCAATCCGATCCTTACTGTGCTATTATATTAGTGCTTAACTCAATTTGTGCGGGCCCAATATGCTTAATACTTATTCAACTTTCAGATTAGCATGCATACTTGGAAATAATATAAATGCATAAATAACCAAAACACAGAAATACAAATCTACAAACAGATGCACAATATTCTGAATCAATCTTATCTTTATTAGTACTCAAGTTTAGTTACAGACTCGACTCTGCCCTGTGCACTCAGCTGCAAGTGTCCATGCACATAGTTGCAGACTCTACTCAGCATCTGCACACTCAGCTGCAGAGCCTCTACCTACCACTACAACCCAATACACTTCAGATCCATTTCTATCCTCTAATCATGCCTTTTGATCTATCTATTATTTCTCAAAAACTTGGACCCCTTTTCTACTTACAGCTTCACTCTATTTATACAATCCCATGGTCCATGGTCCGACACACTTTACGTTAATTTACATTATCTTAGGGTGGACAATTCTAGACTCTTGCTGTCTGCACCTGCATTTCACGGGGTCTTTACATTACACTTGACCAAAATTAGGGCTTCAAGCCCCAAAAACATGCTATGGGGGGATCCACTGCCAACCACCTATCCTCTCATCCCTTCCTCCATGGAACTAATTCTAAGTATGGAAGGCCATTCAATGCCACCATTAATGAAAAAACCTCCTTCATCTTCCTATAACTTGAGCACTCATCTAAGTGATCAGGGGCTGGATTATCTTGGATTGTAAGGAGATAATGCTGCTATGAGATTTGGCTTTGAAGCAAGTATTGTAACGCTACAAGTTTGTCATGCTTTTGATGTGATGTGGATAAAATCCAAGCTGGAGGAATGGCTTTGAATCAGACATCGATGGCCATAATTCCTTCTTCTATCTAATAAAGTGTTTGAACCTTTTTCCATATGTTTGTATTGTCTCATAATGCGTATGTGTGTGAATTGTATCTAATTCCTTTCACTTATATTCAATAGCTCGTATGCTTTGATCATTTTTTGTCTTCTGTTGTGTTTAAAAGGTACTTCTCAAGTGGATTAAGTATGGGAAGGAGCGAAGGAATCGATACAAGGGAGATGAGAGGAAAGCGGAACTACAGGTAGGCCTTCTATTTTCTCATCTTATTTATTTCTTATAGGAAAAGTCTAAAACACTTTAAACTCTTGTTCTAGATACAACTACTTATCTAGGGAATTAGTATTGATCCATAGATGCTAAATTCTCCAAAACAAATTGGCGACTCCACTGGGGAACTATCACCTTTCCTAGTAGCTTATTCACCTCCTAGGACATTCTTGTAGACCCTACTTGTGTTCATTGACTATATTTCAGCTTTTTTTGCATTGAATTTTGGTCAAAAATTGAGGTTAGACGACCCTTGAGTGGCCTCTCAGGAATCAGCACAGACTTGGTTAGGGGACAGTGCTTTGTAGAGCACACTTAAGTGAGAGACAATGCTCTGTAGCATAGTTAGGCCCTCTTTCACCTGCGCTAATCCACCTTAGGGAAAAGTTTCACCTTTGGAATGTGTTTTTTGCCAACTTTTCTCTGCTTGTTTGCTTGCTGATTGATTAATGAATGTCATGGCTCAGAGAACAAGTTTCTATCTCCTTGTCTAGCCCTACTTTGACTTGATTGATTAATTTTTCTTAAATGTTTTCTTTGTCATTATTGATCCATATTCAAAGTTAGAATATAATTGATTAATCTTTGTTCGAAAGAAAGTGTCATAAAGTCTTCTTTTCCTTCGAAACAAAACTATCATAAAAGTATTTGTTCTTATTAAATATTGATTGATTGTATGTGCATGTTTCATTTTTGTTCATCATAACATTAAGGGATTCGAAAAGAAAAAATTGCATTGTTCATATTTTAGTTTGTGAATGCTTGAAAGGAATAGCTAGGGAAATTGCATTAGATGTGCTCTTTGCTCTTTGTCAAAAATATGATTGCTCTATCCCTACTAGCTAAGGATTTTAATTGTTAAATTGAATGGAAAGAATGCTTATCATATTAATTTCATTTCAGGAATTGCAAACATACATCACGTGGTGAACTTTGAAAGGAAAATTCTAAAGAAGATCAACTTAAAATTTATCTGAATTTACCTAATGGAGCATTGTCACCTAATGAAAAACATTTGGTTCTAGGCTAGAGATGTGTTTCGGTGTTGTAAAACAAAGCAACTGTATCTAACTTGTCTTCAATACATCCCGAGTGTGATACCTCATTCCATGTACGTGAGTATATCGTAACTCGTCCACGTACCTTCGGGTATATAGGGTAGTGTTATAGTATGTAAAGTATATGGGAATGCTCTCACTATGCGGTTTTGCATTAGACAACACTTATATAGATTGGGCCTCTAGGTACTTTCGGGTATATATGGGAGGACAACA
Organism: Pinus taeda; assembly: GCA_000404065.3. Lineage (NCBI taxonomy): Eukaryota > Viridiplantae > Streptophyta > Pinopsida > Pinales > Pinaceae > Pinus > Pinus taeda. The sequence continues at coordinate 23,249 of APFE030000172.1, forward strand.
CTAGGTTGTTATCCATCCTTAGGGAACCAAGTTAGCCACCTTGTACACTATGATATACCAAACACAACATTCGGGGAGGTTACCTGCCTGTACTTCTCGGTTTGCTAGGAGGTATTCTGCAGTTCACAATTGCTTGGTAAACCTTTTGCCTAGATTATCCCTCTTTTGTTTTGTTATGTTACTTTTATTAAAAAAAAATAATTGACCGTAGATAACATCCTCCACTCTCGCTCCTTAGTTGATCTTACGTTGAAACATATGGTGACAAATCCGGATTCCGCTGATCAAGGAATTCCTTTTGATGGGAATCCTATTCCTTTTCCTCCTTTTTGAAATATTGGTGCTCCATACATGGCTACATTGTCCCTTCCAGGATTTACCATTAGCTTGCCAGTATGGTTTTTTTCAACCTCCTTGGATCAAAATGTCGTGATTTCTCCGCAATCAAGTACACCTCCAACTGGACAAAATCAACCTCTAGTTGATCCTAAAGTTGACCCTTTGCCTTCTTCCTTGGTTGTTTCTTCCTCCCCTTCTTCCTCTTCACCTGGTGAAAGTATTGGTACTAGTAACCAGGTGGCTAAGAAGAAGAAGAAAGGGAAGAAGAAGAAGAAGAAGCAAATTCAGCAGAGGGGCAACCAAGAAACCATTGCTTTGAATGCAACATCTGATGAGAAACCGTCTGTCAAGCCTCACAAATTTTGATATCCATGCAAACTTTGTGCGAGAGACCATATTATTTGAAATTTTCCTGATATTCCTCAGATCTTAGAAGCATGGTCTTCTCGTTCACATCATCCTGTGTCATCAACTTCTGGAGATCATGCTGGGGACACACCATCAACTAGTGGTAGTAAAGTTCATGGGAAGAAGGGTAAAGTTAAGTTCCCTGTAGGTTATGTGAAGGAAATCACCCCATTCACCTTTGTCCCTATCTAGATGAAGCCAAAAAAGTGTTGGATAACTGTCCTGCTTCACCGCAGTGACTTCCATCTGGTTACATGAGACTCTCTCTTAATCCTTCATTAGTTGATGAATTGACTGACCAAAATCAACTGTCGGTCAAACCCACTCTCTCTGAAAGTGAATCCTATGAGTCTATACGTGACCCAAATCAACAGGTCAAGAAAACAATTGACCCAATTTCACATTTAGTTAATCATACCATTCCCGAAGAGAGTGAGTATGATACCACTCAGATTCTTTTTGTTTCTTGAGATTCCAACGAGCTTGGGGGAAATCCTCATGTTCCATCAAAACAGGACGAAAATCCTCTTGTTCTCGTAACTCAAGGGGATAATATTCCTATTTCTACGGTACCCCCTCCAAGTAGTTTGGTCACTTCCCTTGATTGGAATTGACTTGCAGGATTTTGTCTTCCTTCTTATGTGCCTTTCCAGATCATAGTACAAGTTTGTAATATGATTGTACCTGGCACTATTATAAATCAAGGTGCATCTGTGAGTGTCCTTTCCTCAACTACCTGGCAAGCGCTCGGTTCACCACCGCTTGTGCCTGTTACCCATAATCTGTTGGCCTTTAACAGAGGAACAAGTCAACCATTAGGGATTCTTCCTTAGTTGCCTATTACTTTGGGAGGAAAAGTCATTTATCTGAATGTGATGGTAGTCCCGGGCCCTTTAGATTACAATTTACTTCTAGGACGCGACTATGTTTATGACATGGGAGCTATTTCAACACTCTTTCGAGTGATTTGTTTCCTGCATGAAGGCAGAATTGTCACCGTTGGCCAACTTTCATTTCCCGGTCCAAATATGGCTTCTAGTCAACCATCTTCCCTAAGTGGTCCTTTTGTACCAATGGTATCATCCCCGCCACAGGTTAATTATGTGGCAACCCATTCCATAGCTACATAAACTGACGACTAGTTCAGTGATGTTGTACATCATGTATTGGGGGCATTTGAACCAAATCTCTCCTTCATGACCTCTTATGAGTTGTGAACCAAGGATACGAGGATAGTTCTTTGTCTTATGTCAACCTCGTTAAAAAATGAAACCAAGGAATCTGAGGATAGTTCTTTTACTGTGCCAACCTCATTAAAAAATGAAACAGGCCCATGAGGATAGTTCCTGGTCTTGTGTTAACCTCATTAAAAAATGAAACAAAGGATTTGAGGATAGTTCCTGGTCTTATGTCAACCTAGTTAAAAAATGAAAGAAAGGATATGAGGATTCCTGGTCTTATGTCAACCTCGTTAAAAAATGAAACAAAGGGGTATGAGCATAGTTCCTTGTCATGTGTCAAGCTCATTAAAAAATTGAACAAGGTCCCAAGTTTCGAGTCGAGTCTTTGATTAGATCTTGTAAAATCCCAGTCGAGTCTTTGACTTGATCTCGTCAAGGAACCTTCATTCCATCCACATGATATCCATGAGTAGTCTACTTAGGTGAATGTAATGAAGCTTGGGGGGCACGCATCTAGTGGTAAAGATAAGTTTCCCTGTAGGTTATGTGAAGGGAATCACCCCATTCACCTTTGTCCCTATCTGGATGAAGCCAAAAAAGTGTTGGATAACTGTCTTGCTTCACTGCAGCGACTTCCATCTGGTTACAGGAGACTCTCCCTTTCATCATGCTGGGGGCATGTAAACCAATATCAAGCCTAGTGTTTTGTTTTAAGCTTGTGTAAAAATGAAACTGAATTCAAGCATAGTTTTTCGTTTTAAGCTTGTGTAAAAATGAAACGGAATTCAAGCATAGTTTTTCATTTTAATCTTGTGTAAAAATGAAATTGAATTCAAGCATAGTTTTTTGTTTTAAGCTTTTGTAAAAATGAAACTGAATTCAAGCATAGTTATTTGTTTCAAGCTTGTGTAAACATGAAATTAAACCCAAGCATAGTTCCCTATGGTTCAAGCTTGTGTAAAAATGAACCCATTTCCATTTTTAACCCTTGAGATTGCCATTCTATCAACTTTTTTCATCAGATGAGCCTTGGTTGTTTTCATCCCATCGCCACCATCCCTTTGGTCGATCATACGCTTTCACTTGGTTGTTTTACCCTTTTTTGAGGAAAAGTTGCAATGAGTGGTCTTTTTAGCCAGCCTCTTCACAGAAATCATCATATTTTGAGAAGTTCTAACATCACCGGAACCAGTTGCTATCCTAGACACCACTCGTTCCTCAAAGTGAAGTCCTCTTTAAGCTCTTTTCAGACTCTCTAAACATGAAAAGATTGTCGAGCGCTTGTCCTTTCTAACTCGTTAACGGATTGGAAATGACATCTCTTTTGTAATTTTACGCTTTTTCGGGCTTGAGAGATTAATTTATGAAAAAGAACTTGTGGAGTTTTCTTTTTGTACCTTTTCAAACTCTCTAAACATGAAAAGGACCGATTTATCTTTGTCGTTAAACTCGTTAAAACATCAAATAGTGACAAAATTGTCCATCTAGAAAAGACCGAGTTTCACCTTCGCTAGACTCGTTAAAACATCAAATAGCGATGGATTCGCCTGAAGGGTGAAATTATACAACAAGCATATGTTATCCTCCTCAAGCTTGATAAAAATAAAGAGGTACTGGTCAGCAATGAATGGGGAAAATGGAAAAAGGGGAAAACCACTTTATGGTAGCAGGTTGCTCTTGAACATGACACTTTCACTCCATCACCGTGACTATTTGGGTTGGGTTATTAGCTTAATGGTTATAACATCGTTGGTCTATCATACCATCCATCACTTTTTTTTGGGTCAATGCTACCAATTCACTTTAGTGTCGCCGACATGTTCAAGAGAAGTCATCCAGTCAAAATGCATCTTTTTACAATACCATAAACCTTCATTTTCATGACTGCCATTCCTGAACCTTGTGTCGTCAGTCAAATCCCATGTCCAAAATCACTACACTCGTTTCATGTCGTTGATGTGGGATACATCAAGGTCCTTCTATGACAAGTCACTTCTTGTCGACATTAGCTCATTATCCAAGAAGTTGACTTAGAAACACCCATTCATTACCTTGAGGCTTGCATGCATCAATGGCAAGTTTCTCACTTCTGGTGATATGCATACATCAATGGCCTTGTTATACAACCAATTGACCTCCTCATCAACCCAGAGGGGAAAGACATGATAGCTAAAGCAAAGACCACAATCACAGGCCTAGTTTCCACACTAACACTGGTTATGCACTGAAAACCTACTTTATAAAGCTTGTCTGCAAGCCTAAGGGTGCATTGGTGACCCTACTAACTCAAGTTGCTAGTATGGGAACAACGTTAGTGAATCCTAGTGAAGTTCTAAGGGTCAAAGGAATAAATTAACTCATAAATATCTAGACATTTGTTCCTAAAATTACTCAAGAAAAGCAAGGAAACATCCAAAATTGACCTATTTGGAGGATTTCTAATCCAAAAGGAGGCAAATGGGAAAGATCTAAAAAGCATGGAAACTTCATTGCTTCTACCCTAGGGAACTCAAGGAGGAACTTGGCAACCCTAACTCAATTTCTACATAAGCAAAGCTAGGGATATGGTGATAGAGGTCAGAGCATTTGAAAGGATAGCATACTTGACTATTGAGCATTGTCTCAAATCATACGAAGTCAGCAACAAGGGAGAGAGAGAGAAGCTGGAGGGGTAAAGGAAGGCTGATGGAATAGATGGTTGTAATAAATCTTACAACATTAATATAGAATTGCAGTTGTACTATCTACTCCATGGTGTTGGTACTATCATTCATTTAGTTGTTTGTCCAATACCTTTTAGCATGAGTAGCTTAGTTATGTGTAACTAGGTGTTCTTTTATGTATTCATGTATTAGTTATCAAAGTTGTATGCTATGATTACACTTGTCTTTTCTATGTGCAGGACTTGATCTAGAGCTGGCTCAGGGGACTTCCACCTAGCTGCATTGTTCTCTCCAACAAATCTACACGGAGGCTTGAGGTAATCTCCTTCTCCTACTTTTTACTTATTGTTTATGAACATGCATGTAACTTTGTGATGGTTGCAGATAATCTTACAGTATTTCAAAGCTCCCAAGAAGACATTTGAGGGTATCTTCATTCTCCATATACCATGCATTTTATCCTATAGCAGAATTGGCTACTCCACTAGGGATTATACATCTAGTTCCCAGTTTTCCCGAACAGTTCTTGGTTTTTTCCTCCTTCTAATAGCTCCCAATACTTCTGCATTCCCTTTCTGACCCACTAAAAACCTTGCTACATTTTGCCTACATGTATTGATCACTGAAACTGATCTAAAAAGCCCTATTTTTTACTGTTTTCCCACACTAATGCAGGTTAGCAAACTACATGGTACTTTATAAAGCACTGTGTCTGCACACAGACAGCATTAGTGGACCTATTAACTCTCTATGGTCACTGTTACAGTGCGTTAGTCTCCCAAAACTTGAATTCCAGCTGTGTCTGTAAGCCAAAAGGGATAGCAAGCCTTCTCATGGACTGAAAGAAGATCTCTTACTGCATTTTTTTAGCAAAATAGGTGTCCTTAAAAGTTTTTTTTTGGGACATAAGTTTTGTTTTTCTTTCTTAAAAGCATTTTTTACAAAAGAAAGATCGACATTTTTTATTCATCCTTCTGTTTAGCTAGTTAAAAGCTGCTCTATTTTTGGTTTCAAGTAGTTGTTAAGAAACATTGGAAAGAAGTCCTTTGGTTATGCATGTGTTAAATGACTAAGATGCATGGAAAGAATATGAATATGTGAAAAACTCTCACCTGTAGAATACAACTTGTTTTCATTGAATTGGAAATCTTTCAAACCATTGTCTTGTGCATGATTTTTGAGTCAGAGTCTCATCACATTTCATACGGCAACTCCCCTACTGAAGACAATAAGAAAGTACACAAAACATTTACCTAAAATAAATTAGTAACTCTTTATTGAGCAAACAAAAATTAGTGCATGCTAGGATCTTGGGATAGGCAGTGTGAGTAACCTACATACCTTCGACAAGTGCTACATGCAACGCTTCCTATAACACTCAATATAGCAATATGGGCGCAGTTCCCATCCACCAACAATATGGTTGGTCGCCATTGTACAGTTCAATCCCCTAGATTCAAATATCTCGGGGCATTCCCAATATGCCCATGTTGGTAGGGAACATAACAGTTCCCCTTCCGTTTTCAGGCATGCATGGTCAGTCGCTAATTGACATGAGCATTCCTTATGTCAATATAGGACAAATGGTTAGTTCTATGACGAGCGGGAATCCTCAAGGAGGTCCAAACCAATCCATGGGGGCACCCTACTCACAAATTCAAATGAGTCAAGGGGGCACCACTTATCTTGGGGGAAATTCTATACCCTAGTATCAAAATCACCATGGAAATCCACACTACAATGCCATACCTCAAGGAAAGTACTATACCACGCATCCCATGTATAATATTGGGACTCAAACGATGGGAGGAACGCAAGCCTCCTCAAGTCAATTGTCATCACCTTGGTTCGAGCCAAGGGCACCACACTCTCTGCCTCTCTTGGAAATGTTGGATATACTTGACTTGTATAAACTCACAAATGACCCCATCTACCACAACTTACTTTGGTTGTTGATCCCGCATAAAATACCAACAGACATCCCCAAGTTCAAAGCAAAGCAAGGGGAGGATCTGAGCACCCATATCACCACCTACCATCTTTAGTGTGTTTCAACCTCTATGGTGGATGATAGTGTCCAGTTACATCTTTTTCCCCACACCCTCACTGGCAACACAGCTAAATGGTACATTGAGTTACCATGCGCGTTAGTAAACACCTTCGAAAGAAATTCCTAAAATGCTTCCACCTACCCATCCGCTATGAGATTGGGATAGAGCTCCTCACTTCATTACGTTAGGATACCGCCACCCACATCTCTGATCATATACATGAATGGAGGCATAGGCGGAGGTTAGTCAAAGCTCCCCTCCCACACTATTTCTTAGTGGACTGGTTCTGGAGGTCCTTACTCCCACAAATCGCTAAAGATGTCGCTTTAGGTGGTGCGGTCACAGAAGACCAATCCATATTTCGTGCCTAGCACTTAGATCTGATATATTCACAGTCTGGCACTCTTTCCAACGTAATCCCCAATTCCCCTCGTAACTCCAATGTCTCCACTACTCAGCACCCCGGAGTGCATGCTGATAGGATTGTTGGCACAACCTATGGGGCTGTTGTAAAACAACTCAGTGGTCACATTGACTAGATGACAGTAGACCCCTATACCAAATTGACTACTCTTCCTACCACCGTGGTAAACATTGTGCAGTCTATGCAAAAGACTAGTGGTAAGAACAAGAAGAATAATAAAAATACCACTCCTTTTTAGGAGCAGTCAACAAAGCAGTGAAACCCAAAACAGAAAGTCATTGCACCTCCTGACGATGAAATGGATAAACTCGCCAGATTTCCCTGCAAAATCTGTGTTGAAGACCACATGACCTATCGCTATCCACATCTTCAAGAATGAACAGAATACATTGCTAAAAGGGATACTGGCCGGACCCACACTGTCCTGAAAAATCCTTTTCCTGCTCAGCAGTAGCAAAACCTTATTGCAATCCAACCTCAACCCCCAAAAGGGGGCAACGATGGTTTGCAACATCCTTCAGCTAGTGAAGGATCTTCTACCATTTACACATTTGAAATGGTAGACCTACAAACATGAGCCAAATCTTATGGAGCTCTTATCACTCATGTAGAGGAACCTTCCTCAAGTCCAAACCCACCACCACCCAATGATTTGCATATCGAAAAGCCAGTTGCGGTCCTTGTAATTCGCCCCCCAAAAGGGGCACTTTGACGCACAACGCATAATACATTTGCACGTGCCGCCCAAAACTACAGCATTGTAGAAGACTTGGCACAAGCATCGTCGGCTATGTCAGCACTGGAAGTATTATAAACATGCCTAGCACAAACGAAAGCTTTGCTTTTGGCTATTGGTGGTATCGACCCACAGGATTCCATGCTTGCAATTTTCGACATGGGAAAGTGTAAACCTCCCCTTTCTCACCAGCTTGCATTTCAAGTGCAAATTTTTTTGAAAGGTAAAAGTATACACACAACTCTAATTAACGAAGATGCTTCTACCTCCGTCATGTCGGCTTCATGTTGGCTCACCCTGGGTTCTCCAACCCTATCCGTGGCGTCGAACTCCCTTATAGCTTTGGATGGACACACTTTCATCCTAAAAGGTTATCTGGCTAGCTACCCCTCACTTTGTATGGGAAAATGGTAATGGTGGACATAGAAGTTGTAGACAAAAAACTTGACTATAATCTCCTGCTGGGTCGCAATTGGACATAGGCCATGACGGCCATCATATCTACTGTCTTTCACATCATCCTATTTCCATTGGATGGAAAGGTAGTTACAGTATATCAGTTTTCTTTCTGTACCCCTGATTATTCACCATTACCAAGTAGCTTCGTACCCCTAGAAGGTGGTGTGCCTGACTCTTATGTCAGTCTCAGTACCGGTCTATTGAAGGCTTCTTCCCTCATGGGTTGTTTTTCTCTTCAGCCACCCAAGGTTTCACAGATGGTCAACATGCTTTCATCTATTCCTCATGAACAGACCGATCCATGGATCCTACTGGCTCCTTCCGACCTTGACACATACGGAGACCAAATGTTGTTGTCACCAGCTGAATTGGCCTACCAAGCCATTCAATATACATGCACATCTCCGGTCATGTTGGTTACGGCCAACGGTACCACTGCCCCTCCCATAAGTGCTCCTTCTTTCGATCTACTCAATCAAGTCCTAGCTATGGACGAAGCTATTCAAGAAATCATGAGTTTAGAAGAGCGACCTTGGGAGGATTCACACCATCGTGTTTCGATATCTGATTCGGACATGATGCCTCTTCAAATCCTATCCCCTGACATACCAGAAATCATTTCCTCACCCCATATTAAGATCCAAACTTTGGAGGTGGAAGGAAACATGGGAAATATTTCAAACACATTGCTCATCGATATTTCTGTCAAGACAGGCATCGTGGAAAAAATCCAGATTGGAGTCAATTGCAATCCTGAGGAAATTGCAAGGTTCACCTGCCTATTTAATGAATTCTGTGATGTATTCGGCTAGTCTCATGAGGAAATTCCCGGCATAGATCCATCTATTGTCATGTATGGGATCAAGCTTTGCGAAAATGCAAAACCCATCAAGTGTCGAATCCCTTCCCTACAAATAGTCGTTGAACTCCTGCCCGACACTACTGCTGAAGAAGAACGCTTACTATACCTTAATCAGCTGGATGAAACCCATCAAGATGCCGAATTGGGACTCGAGGCTCACAAGCACTGGGTAAAATACCAATACGACAAAAAGGTTGAGCTTCGTTCTTACCAAGAGGGCGACCCTGTTTTTTCTCTATGTTCAGAAACATGATCTCTTGGGGGCAGGAACGCTCCAAATATTATGGCTAGGTCCCTATATCATCAAGAAAGTCCTCCCAAAAGGGGCACAGGAACTGCAGGATTGGGAAGGAGTCCTGCTCGCGGAGCCTAGAAATGGGCTCTATCTGAAAAGGTAATATGCCTAGTATTGCACTAGGCATGTGCTCTTGTAATTTTATGTATTCTCAAAAGAGCATTCTTTTTAGGCACTTTTTTCTCGCTCATAAAACTGAAAAAATCCTGAGTTTTGTCTTTAGGCTCGTTAAACATTTATAAATATGACCCGAGCATTCTTTTAGGTACTTTTCTTTCTCGTTAAACTGAAAGTTCCCGAGATTTTGTCACTGGGCTCGTTAAAAATATACGGTAGCAACAAGAGCACTTGCTTTTTTGGGACCATTTCTCGCTCTTAAAAATCAAAAAATCCTCGAGTTTTTCCTCTCCTTTAGGCTCGTTAAATCTACGAAGAAGGAATGAGCTGTTCTTTTATCTCTTTTTCCTTGCTCACTAAATTGAAAAAGATACCTTGGGTTTTCTTCATTTGACTCATTAAAATTTGATGAAGGTATTTGAGTTTGTCATCACGTGACTCATTAAAAATTCATGACAAAAAATGAGTTTAGTCCATCTCCTCGTACTCGTAACAAAATGAGGTTGACATCTATTGAACATAGGTTTCTCTTTATCTGGATTCAATACATTAGCTAACAGAAAAGTAACCGATCCAGGTATACTGTTAACCTTTTGTCCAACCTATTTAACGACTATGACAAAGGGACCACCATGGAGTCGTTCTTTATGATCTTTTTAGACTCTCTAAATATGAAAAGATCACCGAGTTGTCTAGTCTAGACTCTTTAAATTACACAGACAAGATATAGAGTCGCTCTTTTTACGATCCTTTTCAAACTCTTAAAACATGAAAAGATTGACAAGTTTGCCTGCCTGGACTCATTAAACTAATTAGATAGGGCAGAGAGTCGCTCTTTTTGCAATCCTTTTCAGACTCTTTAAATATGAAAATATTGATGAGTTTACCCGTCTGGACTCATTAAACTAATTAGACGGGGAAAGTGGACAATACAACTATATTCCGTATTAGAAAGTATGGTTTGGCAGCAGTCGTTCCCTTGAACATGGCACTCCCTCAGATAAACCTTCCTTGTAATAGCCTCTCAATATGAATCCTACCATCCTATGAGTTTAGCCTATATACCCCGATGTTCTTGCATCTCTGTATCCTAACACTCTTTGGTGTTGATGAGTCTAGTGCTGCATGGTTAAAATCATTTTCATGCCTTCTATTGTTTAAGGGTTAACCTTTTGTTTCCTCCATCAACCCATCAAGCATATCCTTTCATCATGCCCTCTGTTGTTTAGACCCAATGCTCAAAATATTCCTCAAAAGAAAAATCATTCTTGTCCCGTTTTGTGTTGATTGATGTAGGACACATTATTGTCTACCTTTCGACAGGTATCTCCCTATCGACTTCAACACTCTATCAGGAAGAAAACCCAGAAACACATTCAGTCTCTTGGTACTTGCAGAAATTAGTGGCAGGTTGCCTTGTGTTTGATCAGGGGTTCTCATTATTGGCTCCTAGTTAAGCGATTCTACGGGTGTTTAACGACAAAGACATCTTTCGCACTCGTTAGATTGTATTGTGCATCTTGGAGACCATCACCATTATTGGTGGCCTTCCTCGCATCTATTAACGGTCTCCATTATTTACTAGTAATCAGATGATTTTGTGCATGTTCGACGTCAATGCATATATTCACATGTATCGATCTATGTTGTTCGGTGAAGCGAAAATCAAGACCTTGGGTAGAGGGTTGCATCACTCAGCCTTGTTTCCTCTCCCAAGTTGCGGATATTGTTTTCTGGACACAGCTTATCAGGATGATTCTATTATGACACTAGATCTGCATTATGCTTATCGACAGCCAGCATCGTCATATGTCTTTGGAGAAAATCACTCTGACATAGCTACTGAACATGGGAATGCCTAACTCAAGACGTGATTTTAGTATTTTTATATATATGTGTTGTATCAGGTTTCCCATACCACCAGAAGTTTCGATCCTCTCTCTCTTATTGAAGGAAAATTACAGTTAAAGTAAAGTATTTCGGCCATCGTCGTAGCATTTGATCTCATACTTTAGGGGGAATCTGTTATACAACAAATTGGCCTCCTCATCAACCCAGAGGGGAAAAACATGATAGTTGAAGCAAAGACCACAATCACAGACCTGTTCTCCACACTAATGATGGTTATGCACTAACAACCTACTTTATAAAGCTTTTCTGCAAGCCTAAGGGTGTGTTAGTCACCCTACTAACTCAAGTTGCTAGTATGGGAACAATGTTAGTGAATCTTAGTGAAGTTCTAAGGGCCAAAGGAATGAATTGACTCATAAATATCTAGATATTTGTTCCTAAAATTACTCAAGAAAAGCAAGGAAACATCCAAAATCGACCTATTTGGAGGATTTCTAATCCGAAAGAAGGAGGCAAATGGGAAAGAGATGAAAAGAATTGCAGCTTCATTGCTTTTACCCTGGGGAACTCAAGGAGGACTTGGCAACCCTAACTCAATTGCTACATAAGCAAAGCTAGGGTTATGGTGATATAGGTTAGAGCATTTGAAAGGATAACATACTTGACTGTTGAGCATTGTCTCAAATCATAAGAAGTCGGCAAGAAGGGAGAGAGAGAGAGAAGCTAGAGGGGTAAAGGAAGGCTGATGCAACAGATGGTTGTAATCACTCTTCCAACATTAATATAGAACTACAGTTGTACTGTCTACTCCATAGTGTTGGTACTATCATTCATTCAATTGTTTGTCCAATACCTTTTAGCATGAGTAGCTTAGTTATTTGTAACTAGGTGTTCTTTTATGTATTCATGTATTAGTTATCAGATTTGTATGTTGTGATTACACTTGTCTGTTCTATGTGCAGGACTTTATCTGGAGCTGGCTCAGGGGACCTCCACCTAGCTGCATTGTGCTCTCCAGCAAATCTACACAGAGGGTTGAGGGAATATCCTTCTCCTACTTTGATAGTTAGTTATTGTTTATGAACATGCATGTAACTTTGTGACGATTGCAGATAATCTTACAGTCTGCCGAAGTTCCCGGGAAGACCTTTGAGGGTATCTTCATTCTCCACACACCGTGCATTTTATCCTATAGCATGTCTTCGACCAAAAGACTTTGTATGGTGTTCGACATCAAATCATCCATTCACACCATGTAGAATGTGTTGAGCAATGGAAAAGGTATGTATTTACCATTTATTTCTTTATCTTTTCCTTTGAATCATAACTCCTTTACATTCTAAGATGGTAATATGTTAAATAATTATGATAGAATTAAGGAGATTTGTGATTGATACAAAATAACTAATTATTGTCCTTTTCTATATAGAAAGTGAAGGAAATAGAAAATCATTATTCAGGAGGAAAAGACAAAGCAGAAGCAACTGATGTCCCTTCGACAGGAAGCCATATCCAGACAAGGAGATCAAGATCAGAGCACATGGTCCAGGAAAAGGAAGAGAAAATGCGGCATCAACGCAAGAAGACAAAACGATAAACTGGAGATCAAAGATATAGCGAATCCCTCATGATCCTTTGATCCTGAGGGATCATTGCTTCAAGACTTATTTGTACTCTTGATACTTCTGCCTGGCCATTATAAAAAGGGACAACACTAGTAGCCCAGGGGGCAGATCTTATTATCAATTTGTAGAACTTACTGTTGTAGTCTCAACTTTTATCATTGAATCTCTTTGAAGAGCAATAGTTGTAACTCTGCCATATATGATTAATATATAACTCAGTTGTTGTTCCATTATTTGATCCTCGAGTAAACACAGCAGTGCTTCCCTGGTGGCTAAGGGCTCGGCCCTAGTGGATCCACTTGCTTCTTGTATCACTATTTTACGATTACAGTCATGTGTGGTTTGATTTCGTTTGCATTTCCTTAATTCGCTTTATTCAGTAATCTTCTATTTCTGAATAGTCCACTGAATTGCACTGTTATATCGAAATCGTAATTGGATAGCAAGATTATTATTCACAACTTAAAATGTCATGATGTTAATTTTGAAACAATATTGTACTGTCTAATTCGAATTCTTCTGTTCATTTACAGTTGTGATTGCTATTCATTTAACTACGGTTAACTTACAATTGCGATTGTTGTTCATTTAACTACCGTTCAATTATAACTGCAATTGCCATTCCTTTATACCTGTGGTTAATGTCCATTATGCTAGAATAAGTTTACTGATTCAATTGCTCTATAGTCACTGTGTGGTTACACTTAATTAGGTTTGTTGTTCATTTATTAGTTGAAGATTGTTGTTTAATTCATTTCGGTTAAGATTGCTGCTCAATTCATTTCTGTAGATTAGGCCTTGTTGTTCGACCTTTTCAATAGATTTAGTTGTTGTTCCTTTTCTGCTAATCAAATTATTTTGTCCAGTATTTACTTTAGTGTGGCTAGAAAGATCTACAATTGTAATGAACATTGACTACTACTATCTAAGTTCTCAGATTGAAGATCTTGTCTGTGATTAATATTCATTTACATCAGTTTACAGGGGAAAGAGTTATCATCACTGACTCCATGACTGATGGCTGCTGAATAAATGATTTAGTTACAAAGCATTTAAGTTTCATGCCATTACAATTAGATTTTGTTTCTAGCATTCATTTACTTTTGCAAGCACTATACTTCAAACATTACTCTTGAACAAGTGACCACCTCAGACTGCGTACACTCTTGAGATAAAAAATCATGCCTGGATTGATAATTAATGTAGGATAAATAGGGGTTAAAAGACACCTTTTTATCACTCAACATTTTGGCACCGTTGCCGGGGAGAGTGTAGCCATTTTGTTTGTTTTGAAAAGAGAGTAGTGTGAGTACTTGCTAGAAGAGAGTTGGGTTTTAAAAATAGAAGGTAAGAACCTGTGTATGGAGCATGTGACAACCTTGCTCCCCCTCCTGCTTTCCTGTAGATTTGTTGATTATTTTGGGTAGATATAAGCATTTGATTTGTGTGCATGACTAAGCAGAAAAAGCCTGAAAAGAATCCAAAAGCACTACCCAAGCCTGATAAAGCTAAGGGACCGGTGTCCCTTGGCCGATCAACCTTTATAGACAATATCATTAAAAAAGCAGAATTTCAGCCATCAGTAGGCCCTAGAAATGTTGCTTCTGGACAACCTACTAACTCCCTTCGAGCCAGAGAATCACCATCTTTAGCCTTTGCTAGGTGCACAGCCAAACAGAGGAGCAAGATTTTCAAGAAATTGAGAATTCTAGCCCAAAATTGTTACAAGAAGGGAACCTTAGTAATCTTTGCAAAGGAGGAGGAGAAACAGGGGAAACAGAAGAACCAAGATCTCCTCTTGGAATAGTTCAGCCACTAAGCAGCCCAGATAAGGGAAGTGTTGTCAAAATCATCAAGAACAAAGATGAAGAACCTGAAGAGCTAAGATCCACCTAAATATTAGTTGAGCAAGGAACTCTCATCATCCCAGACAAAGGAAGTGCTGTTAAGGCCATTCCTACTCCTTCTATTCAACCTAGGAATAACTCTCTAGAAATCCTAGAAGGATATTGGCACATATTTGATCAAATGGCCTAGAACTAGCAAACACCTCAAACCTCCACACTACAATATCCCATTGTAGTTACTGTAGTTAATGCAACTATGAAGGCCATTCCTCTCCAGCACATTCCTACATTCCATGGCCTAACATTAGAAGATCCAGATGCACTTTTGTTTGAATTCGATGTATTATGCCAGGGGTATGACGATACCATCGATCCCCAAAAGCTAAAATTATTTCCCTCCACATTAAAAGGAGCAACTTTACGATGGTTTATGGGGTTAGGTGGAGGTGTTATAAATGACTGGGATCAGATGAAAGGTTCTTTTCTAAAGAAATATCAAGATTATGGTAGGTCTAGAGAATTAAAGGATGAAATATTTCAGATGGTAGCCATACCTAATGAGACACTAGAAGAGTATGTTGAACGTTTTCAATATAATATTCAGAGATCTCCTTATGCATCATTACCCTTACCTAAAAATGTGTTAAAAATGACATTAATTAAAGGGATGAAGGAACAATGGGTTGAAACACTAAATATTATGGGAAAAGGTGACAACTATCAAGAAAATTTTGCTGACATTATTGATTTGTGTATCAGGAATTCAAGAGGCAGTACAAGGCTAAAACCAGTGGAATGTGACATGCTCACAAGGGACAACAAGATCTTTGGTGGAGGAGTAACCCGTGCAGAAACCGGGAATTTACTGGAGGATTTCAAAACTAATATATTGGGGACTCTGACAATGCAGCTTGATATTATGCAAGTTGTTATCACCAAAATAGAACCCTGATAGGCTGATGATCAAACTATCTCAGTGTAACTATTTCAAACCAATCTTTTAGCTAAGGCTTAGCCTCCTCAGCTTGAGAGGGCTCTCTCAAAGGGTTAATGATATTGATTAAAGATATTGATAGATGGATAACTCTATGGTTTGTGATTTTATATGTTTATAGGTTGAAAGATGAAGGCTGGCTACCATTGGGATATGGAGTCAAAGTATGTTTCAGTACCACAGCAAGATCCGCTTAACATGAAAGTCAGGGCATAGAGAGTTTTTATACATCAACAAAACAAAGATACAATGCAAGGAAACACAGTTTATAAATACATGAAGGAAGTTAGAGCATCATTGATGAGTTCTAAGTAACATGTATTCACACCACTGCAAATAAGTGAAAGCGGAAAGACATGAGACAATAGGACATTAAAAACTCTCTTTGAATCCTGAGTAGTGAAGCCAAACCATTCTACCTAGCATGCAAGTCAAGGCATTATAGAGTTCAAGTGCAAAAATGCAAATATAAAACAGTGAAACACAATTAGTTTATCTATGAAGGAAGTCAAAGAATCATTGATGAGTTCTGAGTGTCATAAGTAAACACCACTACAATGTAAGTATTGGAAGATGCCATCAAAACAATAACATACAAGAACTCTTCATGAATCTTGAGTTGTCTAAGTAGAAACTCTGCATTAGGTTAAAAATATACACAGTCTGCACATAGAGCAACAGCTGAGCCAAAAAGTCTCCAACCCTTTGCTAATTCGACCTCTTGCTTTATATATGGCATTTACAACATCGATTCCCCCATCCCTCATCCAGAGAATTCAAATTTTCTATGAGTGACACCTATTCTAACCATAAAACAAACCTTTAAATGCATTTGACAGCTAACTAACAGTCCTAGAGTCCTAATACAATTAGGAGTACAAATCCTTGTTATGAATAAACCACCTTAGCTAAACATTGAATGCATTCTTTGACAGCTGCAACCTCATGATGTTGAATTTGATGAAGCCTCCCACGTTGTCATGTTAATGTTGATGATAAACCCTAGGAATTAGGGAACATGTTTCCCTGTGTTTAGGTTTAGGATCTTTGAAAATTAGCACGTGGGACAGATCCTTTATCTTCTCATCCATGACATATTTTACAAAAATGAAGGAAGTTTTTTCATTCCATGCAGTCTAAAACAAAAACCTCTCTTGGTTTTTTAAAACACTTCTCTAGCTATCCAGAATATGTCCTTGAAAAACACGTGTAAAATAGGAAAAATTTATTCTCTGAAATTAGGGTTTCAAAGAAAGCTTAGTATCTCCCAACTGATAATACTTGTGAAGAAAGTGAGATAGGTTATTGTATTTGGAGATTTTATTAAGAGAAACCTCCTTCAGAATTCCAAAATAACTTTTCTTGTGACTAGAAATTGATCTTGAAAAGGACTGCTAAAACCAAAAGACAAAGCTTAGCTTTCAGAAATTTCATAGGGCAAGTTTAACCATAACTTTCTCCCACCTCATAACGGTGTTGAAGAAATGAAAGAGTTTTTTGGATTTGTATATGTTAGGAAGAAAAGCCTCTTTCAGTTTTCAAAATTGAATTCTCAGCTGCTCAGGAACCCTTCTGGAAGTTGAGTAGTAAAAACAGAAAACATAGTCTTTTATGCTGAAATAGGCTATTTTAGTGGTTTCGTAGCACGCTACGAAAACTCCTAGTTCAGAATCCATGATTTCGTATCTGATTTCAAAAATTTTCAAAATGATGTGTGATATGACTTCTAAACACATAGTGAGGCTTCTAGGACATGGAATGAGGCTGTCAAACTTTATTTGGAAAAGAGAATGGCACTATTGAGATGAGATGACTCAAAACCTATTATAAGACTATGACTAGAAACAAGGCAAACTTTCCAAATTTTAGAAACAAAAATTTTAGGGTGATAACACAAGCTAAACAGAAAAAATAAGAAGTAGATCAAAACCTGGCAATATTCTGCCCTAGATGCAAAAATAAACACAGCCATAAAGAGTGCCCACTGGATGTAGTTCAAGTTTGCGCTATTTGTACAAAAGATCACTCCACAAAGAACTGCCCCTCACTCCTGGGTTTGAAAGAAGTGTACAAAGAAGCAAAAGAAGAATCAAAACCAGTGTACCTACTCAATCAACCTTGTCAATGGTAGCCACGACAACCAGGTATGCCCTCCAATCCATCTTCTTTTTTCCAACCTCTGCAATTTCATGCTCAGCAATATAATGCAATGTGGCAAAATTAGCCACCCTTTCCACGCTGGTCACAACAACCATTTCCCTCATCACCATGGCCAAATTAAACAAGCCAAACTAATTGGTCAAACTTTTCCTACTCTCCACCATGTTGGAAAAACAATGCATACCCAACACAATGGTCCCCTTCCACTTTGCAGAGTCAAGCCTAGCAGTCAAACTGGCAAAGACCGATGAATCAGCTAGCTGGAACCATCCCTCTCCCTCAACCCACACTGCCAGTGCCATATACACTACAACAAAATCCCCAGTCCAACTTAAGACCGCAACTCCTAGCCCAACCCAACTCGAACCCTAATAATAGACTGGTTCAATCTGTTCAAATAATAAAAACACCAGAACTAGAAATCGACGTAAGGGAGTGCAATGACCTTCAATTAAGGTCTGGGCATATAATAGAAACTGAGGGAGATAAAAATGCTCAAATTGAAAATCCGTTACCTGTAGAACAACCACTACAAGAAGAGGATGTGGTCAGACAACAAACCCACGACCAAGCAACCACGTATTCTCCCCCATTCCCAGAACGATTAATCATACCGCGCCCTATAGAACATCTTGAATTTGATCTTCTGGGAGAACTAAGAAATTTGTGTATAAAAATCCCACTCCTCCAAGCTATCCAAGATATCCCAATATATGCAAAAACCATCAAAGAGTTATGTATAAGAAAGCCAAATAGGAGAATAACAACTAACCTAACTTTCCAAGTAGTTGGCACCCTATCTAATATATTATCAGGAAGAGAAGCACTTGTCAAATATGAAGACCCAAGGAATCCTATAGTGACGGTGCAAATCCAGGGACAAACCTTTTCAAATGCCCTAGTTGATTTAGGGGATGCAATTAATATTTTAACAACCACCACTTGTCAAAAACTTGGCATTACATCAGTGGAACCAACCACCACCTTATTGGAACTGGCTAACCGATCGGTAGTTAGGCCAGAAGGTACACTACACGATGTAATGGTATCTGTAGATTCCTGGGAATACCCTGCTGACTTTCTGATAATCAACCCCAAAAACTGGCTCGATGGACACCCTTTAATCTTAGGTAGACCTTGGCTAGCGATTGTTGATGCTTACATTGGCTGCCGGCAAGGTAGTATGACTATAACTAGAGGGAGTAATATCAAGAATCTAGCCCTATACCCTCCAGTTCAGTGAAGTTTAACAATAATGAAAACTAACAAACAACTTGTATCATATCTCACAGAAAACATTAGGTTCTCGTTAACCATAGAAGATGCCCTCAATTTTAAAGACCAAACAGAGGATGACGTTATTAACAACTTCATTAACCAATCCGAATCCAGATCCCATGTACAATGTCACATGATAGAGGCAGCATTTGACAATGAACTAGAAGAATATCCCCTCAAAGACCCTCATGATCAATCAATACTCACTACCTCTATTTCAAACAACAAAACTATAGAGATTGAGCTAGGAAAAACCTTGAACATTAACAAAAACCTGACTCCTGAACTAGAATAAAAGATGGTCCAACAACTGAGAAAATATAAGGAAGATTTTGCATGGGATTATCCAGACATGAGGGGAATTGATCCCCAACTGTGTACGCACCACATTTATACAGAAAAGGATGCTAGACCCATTCACCAACCCCAATGGAGACTCAACCCTCACCTGAAAGATATTGTGAAAGCTGAGTTACAAAAACTTTTAGATGTAAACTTTATTTATCCAATCTCTAATGGCAAGTGGGTCTCTCCACTAGTAGTGGTGCCAAAGAAGAATGGAAAATGGAGGATTTGTGTAGATTACAGAGAATTAAACAAAGCGACCCAGAAAGACCACTTTCCCCTTCCATTCATTGATCAGGTATTAGACACATTAGCAGGAAATAAATTATTTTCTTTCTTGGATGGCTTCAGTGGATACAATCAGATTCAGATCGCCCCGGAAGACCAGGATAAAACTACTTTTACCTATCCTTGGGGAACATTTGCTTACAGAGTCCTACCCTTTGGCCTATGCAATGCCCCTACCACATTTTAGAGGGACATCCTCAACATCTTTTCATATTTAATAAATGAAGGGCTCGAAGTATATATGGATGATTTCACACCATAAGGAGATGATTTTGAGCTAGCACTAGACACATTGGAAAAGGTGCTGCAACAATGTATTGCCACCAGACTCTGCTTGAGCCATGAAAAGTTCCATATGATGATGACCAAAGGGCTCATCCTAGGTCATTATATCTCAACAGCTGGAATACAGGTAGATCCGGCCAAAATTCAAATAATTTTGTTAATACCTACTCCTACCACACAGACATAGGTACGCAGTTTTCTAGGATTTTCTGGTTATTATAGGAGATTCATAGAGCATTTTTCTCAAATAGCTACACCTCTATATGCACTGACAGGGAATGTTGATTTTATTTGAATAGATAAATGTGATCATGCTTTTAAGGATCTGAAAAAGCTTGTGTCAACAGCCCCAGTGCTCAGAGGCCCAAATTGGGATCTGCCATTTCAAATTTCATCGAATGTTTCAGACACAGCTATTGGAGCAGTCCTTGGGCAGGAAGAAGACAAAAAACCATATGAAATCTATTATATTAGCAAGAATTTGTCTCCTGCTGAGCTAAACTATACCATAACTGAAAAAGAGTTTTTAGCTGTAATACATGCTGTAAATAAATTTAGGCATTATATCACTGGATATCCTATTGTTTTATATACAGATCACTCTGCCAT
This sequence comes from Pinus taeda, assembly GCA_000404065.3. NCBI lineage: Eukaryota > Viridiplantae > Streptophyta > Pinopsida > Pinales > Pinaceae > Pinus > Pinus taeda. The sequence continues at coordinate 44,066 of APFE030000172.1, forward strand.
AAAATACTTAGCAGATAAACCTATTACAAATGGTAGAGTAACAAGATGGTTGATTTTATTGCAGGAATTTGACATCACAATAAAAGATTGACCTGGGAAAGAGAATCCTGTAGCTGGTTTTCTCTCATGAATGCCGAAGCCAATTGACGCAGCAACAGTCAAAGATCAATTCCCAGATGAACATTTGTTTTTTGTTACTGTCAAGACACCGTGGTATGTTGATGTTGCAAATTATTTAGCAGTAGGAAAATTACCAAAGCATCTAACCCCCAATGAACGAAAAATAGATTGTGCAATGTAGTACCTGATTTTCTTGGATTGGGGGCTACCAATTTCATATAGGGGCAGATATGCACATTAGAAGATGCGTCTATGGAGACGAAATATTTGACATTCTGAAAGCTTGTCATGACAAACCGTGTGGTGAACATTTCATAGATCGCAGGACTGGTCACAAGGTTTTTCAAATAGGTTATTACTGGCCCAAAATCTTTAAAGATGCTAAGAAATTTGTTCAAGCCTGTGACAGTTGCTAAAGAGCAGGACACCTTGGACAGTTTGACAAAATGCCTTTAAACCCATAGTTAGTAATCGAACCATTTGAGCGTTGGGCGCTCGATTTTGCTGGTCCGACCAACCCATCATCAAATCAGAAAACATATATTCTAGTACCAACAGAATATGTTACCAAATGGGTTGAAGCAGAGGCACTTCCAAGAGCTACAGAGGACTCTGTGATTCATTTCCTATTCCAAATATTTGTGCAATATGGACTCCCGAGGGACATAATCACGGATGGAGGACCGCAGTTTGTAGGTAATACAATCACTGCAACATTAAAAAATTATCACATTCAGCACAAAATTACCACTTTGTATCACCCACAAGCAAATGGCCAAGTAGAGAGCACGAATAAGGTGATAGAGGCAATACTTACAAAAATAGTTGCATCGCACAGATGTGATTGGGCTTCAAGATTTCCCAAAGCCTTGTGGGCATAATGAACAACATGGATAAACACCACTGGCTTTTCACCATATCAGCTAGTATTTGGAAAAGAATCCATCTTTCCAATAGAGTTTGAAATACAAACATTAAGAACATCACAGGAGATTGGTCTGAATTTAAATGAGGCCATGACTAACAGATTACAGCAAATTAATGAGCTAGATGAAATTAGGCTCTTGGCTCTTCAACACACTGCATTCATTCAACAGCGGAGAGAAAAATGGCATGATGCCCTGATCAAAAAGAAAATCTTCCATGAAGGAGATTGGGCACTCATATATGATTCCAAGTTTCAGGATTTTCTGGGAAAACTTCAGACTTGATGGCTTGGACTGTATGAAATACAGAAAGTGCATGACAATGGCACCATTACTTTGACTACTATTGACGGATCTGGACATACCTTTAAAGCAAATGGTCACTGAGTGCGACTGTACCATAAACTGCTTACTCGAGAATCCTTTTACTAGCAGCTACGGGAAGATTCTGATATGCAGATTCTTGCTGAGGAAAATAATCCTTCCTCAGCATTGGCTCACTAAATAATGCCATTGTTCTTAAATTTTGTACATAAGTTTTTTTTTTTGCTTGTATAAACTACTTTCTGTACAGATTTTTGCATTTCTGCACTTTTTTTTTGTTTTTTTGTTGTTCCTTTCTGAAGGAACAACATTTCTACATTTTTGCTATTCCTTTCCAAAGGAACAGCACTTCTGCATTTTTGTTGTTCCTTTCCGAAGGAACAACATTTCCACATTTTTGTTGTTCGTTTCCGAAGGAACAGCACTTTCGCATTTTGCTGTTCCTTTCCGAAGGAACAACATTTTCACATTTTGTTGTTCCTTTCCGAAGAAACAACATTTCCACATTTTTGTTGTTCCTTTCCAAAGGAACAACACTTTCGCATTTTTCCATTCATTTCCAAAGGAACAGCATTTCCACATTTTTGTTGTTCCTGTCCGAACAAACAACACTTTCGCATTTTGTTGTTCCTTTCTGAAGGAACAACATTCCCGCATTTTTTTACGTTCCTTTCCGAAGGAATAGCACTTTCACCAGATTGTTTTGCCATTCCTTTTAAAGGAACAACCCTGCTTCACATTTTTTCTTTCTATCATTCTTTCCAAAGGAACCGCAGTCTCAATTTTAGATGATATTAGGTTGTTCCGCTAAAGGATCAGTGTTTTATTTCGCGCTTGCTTTATTTGTTGTTCCATTTAAGGAATATTAGTTTCGAGTGTATTTTTTTCTTTTGTTTTTTGTTCCTCTTAAAGGAACCACAATTTTACATGCATATGTTCTTTTCGCTGTCCCTCTTACGAAACAACAGTTGTTCCATCTAAGGAACAACACTTTTTGAGTGCTTTTTTTTTGTGTTTCTTAAAGAACATCATTTAGAGGATTTTTGTGAATGATGGTTCACTGTTTATCATTCCTTTAAGGCACAGGTATACATTTATGCAAGAACACAAAAACTAGAGGATATTGAAATCAACAAACCAAAGAAAAATCATTATCTTTAGAGAAATTGCTTTGTATCGATAAGAAGAAAGAGGAAAGGACACAACTATTTATATCACTTTGCTGTCTTTATTTTCACTAAAACCAATTTGATTGATTATTTTTATCATGATGGTTCTTTCTTAATCTTCATAAATCTCTTTGATCATTATTATTGAATAATAATAAGGGCATATTTTCCTCTATTGAGATGTTCAGACTTCTTCCACCATCCCTACTCTTAAGGAGTGTTGAGCCATCCTTTGTATATAAATAGGAAAGTGATATCTATAAAAAGAAAGAGAGAAAAATATATATCTATATGATTAATAATAGGATTTTTCAGATGAAGGATAGGGGGTCTCATCAAGAGCCAGCCTACCATGATCATAGGGAAGCAGTGAAGTGGCATTCCCACTATGGCCACCACACCAAGGATATGATCTAAGAGGCATATCAGAAAAATAAAAAAGTCCTTGGAACAGGAGGTCTCATCACGAGCTGGCCTGCCCACCTTTCACTCCTTCCTAGTCAATGGCATTGTGATTCATCTGGTTACCAAGCTAGTACAATGGCCTCCATTCTGATATCACACAACACTTTCCTAGGCATACATAAAGCATTATGGTTCCAAGGGTGAAACAAGCAACTTTGTCAAGGTTATGAACACCTGTGGGCAACAGAGCTCTGCTGATGGTATTGAAGTCATAATTTTCATACACCAATAGTCATTATAAACCCTTTTCTTATATCTTTACCTTGATTTCAAATGATATTATGTTATATAACCCTTTCGAACCTCTTACACATGAAAAATCGTTTATAAATCAATAATAATGGTTAAAGTGGATAATGACCGCATAAGCATTTTTACTTACGTCAGTTGTCCTCTCCCCTATTTTTCGCATCATTTCATAGCATTTCCATATCTATTCGTGATTTCCATCAT
>APFE030000172.1:60262-100774 GCA_000404065.3 Pinus taeda
CAGGGATATGGTCCAAAGGTACACTAAATAAACAAACCTTGGAACAGGGGGTCTCATCACGAGCCGGCCTGCCCACATTTCGCACCTACCTTGTGAATGGAATTATGGCTACCTGGTTATCAAGCAAGCATAATGGCCTACATTATGACAAAATGCTCCTCAAAATACACACAAAGGATCATGGTTCCGGGGGTGAAATAAACAACTCTGCCAAGGTTATGAACACCTGTTGGCAGCAGAGCTTTGTTAATGGTATTGAAGTCGTAAGGTTACACCAACAGGTATGATATCAATACTTCTTTGTCTCTTATATCCTATGAATAGATCATATTTTATGTCCTGATGTATACATCGCATGAATACTCATTACCACCAATCATGGCAACGGAACTGACAATGACCGCTGGAGATTTCGTACGCGTGACAGACGTCCCATCCCCCAGCCTCCCATCATATCACGCAGGCTCTTATGTAAAACGTGATCCACCTTTTTGCCTTGATTTCGGTATTTCGTTGTCTATCTAAAACATGGCATAATTTCATATGTTGTTTCTTTATGACTTGATTTCCGAATGGCTGCTACTCCTCTGTTTGACGGCTGGGGACAGCCTATCAGATCGCGGGGGGGGGGAGGAGGTAACCCCATTACTCCATGGATTACGTGTCCGCACACCATTCGGGGAAGATAATGTAAAAAGGTATGGCATGGTTTAATGATATGATAATTCTATTTTACGGAAATAGACATCCACGATCCTTTTTTGGTGCATGCTCTGAGTCCTTTTCCAAAACCTTGCGACGATCACCCTCTCTGCGTCTCAAACAACACAGGCCGTTGCTGTTCCATTGAGAATTCTGAGTGGAACCATGGGGGGAAAGACAGTCCGAAGCGAACCTCAGGAGTTGACAGTCTCCACTGCTACCCGCGAGATCCTGGAAAAGGCAGGGTGGCTGAATTATTTCAGTCGCCTACAAGAATCGAATGAAACAGTGGCGTTGGAATTCCTGCAAAATTTGCAGGAGAACTACTCCATAGTAAGAGAAAGACGGATAGTGGTCACTGATGATATAATTGCAGAAGTCTCGGGACTACCAGCTGCTGGACCTGTATGGACGCTGAAGAAAGAAAGACTACAAAAGGTTATGGAGATTTTCCAGGATGAAGGCCAAAGCTTGACAGTCAAGGGGAAGGGAGTTCTGCCAGCAACATTAGGGGAACCCTGGACCGAATTAGCAAAGATAGTGTAGAGCTACATCACTTGCGAAGGAAGGAAAGACGTGGTAAGACCACGTCATCTGAAACTCTTAGCTGTTTTGAAAGGAAAATGTTCTGTAAATATGCCCGCACTTTTAAATTCGTGATTACATGATGCGGCCTGAAGCCTAAAAAAGGCACAGCACATAGAAGCAGTTGTTAGCCACCATCGATTGATTTGATTGATAGTGAGCCATAGTCTCACTGAACAACAGAGCAGCTAGGAGGAGCTCATCGCAATGATCGAGGGGGGATTGGCTGCACCATCCCGAAAACTTAAACATTCCTCTAGCACACCGGAATGATCAGAAAAATGCAGAGAATCGGCAGCAGAAAAACATGTTGCTCCAAAACGAAAACATTGCTCTAATACACCGGAATGACCAAAGGAACCCAGAGAATTGGTAGCAGAAAAACGTGTTGCTGGTACACCCGAACAACCTGAGAGACAAAGGAAATCAACCCGGCTGGCTCGGATACGAGGGAGGCTGGAAAAGATCCAGGAGACCACTAGCCAACCAATTGAGATTACGGACGAACCTCCAGAACCAGAAGAAGGACCTTCCGAAGAAAATGCTGAGCAATCTGGGGCCGAGGCTAAGCAGCTTGGAAGAGGAGTCGAGGAAGGGGACGAGCACTCTGGAACAGAAACAGAAGCTGAACACTCCAAGGCAGCCACTGAGCAGGCCAATCAAGAAGAGGAAGTAGTACAGCCAGGGGGCAGCCCGCTGCAGGACCCTGTGGGTGAAGAGGAATTGGCAGCAGTCCTGGCCAATATGGGGGAGTATGGCCAACCCTCCAGCACAACAGGCATCCCTGACGGACCCCCGGAGGAAGACACACATAAGAAATCGCATGCAGAAAAGGCAGGAGAAGAAAACTTGCCCGTTTATGATGATGAAATAAGAGACACCAATCGGGAACAATCTGTTCCCAAGACACCAGAAGAAATTCTAGACGGAGTAGGAGAAGATTTAAGGGATAGTCATAAACCCTCAGCCGAGGCAATAGAGATTAAGAAATTAAGGAGGAAACAGCAGAGGTTGCTGGACACTATAGCCAAGCTCTGACAGCAAATTCGGATTCTGAAAGCCAACCTGAGGATACGAAGGACCGGAAGGAAAAGAAAGAGGGCCACTGCAGCAAAATCCCGTAGGACAAGAAGACGACAGACTTATAGTCGCTCTGTTGGTCGAAACCCCATTAGAAGACCTACTACCGAAGAACAGACCGCTGTTCCAAATGACATTGAAGAATAGGCCGCTGTTCCAAATGACATTGAAGAACAGACTGTTGTTCCAAATGACATTGAAGAACAGACTGCTGTTCCAAATGACATTGAAGAACAGACTACTGTTCCAAATGACATTGAAGAACAGACTGCTGTTCCAAAAGACGTTGAGGGGCAGACTGTTGTTCCAATTGACCCTGAAGAACGGATGGACATTCCAATTGAGGTAGAGGAACAACAAGATGTTCCAATGACAGGGGGACCACGGCAACCTTTCATTCGTGCTAAGAAAGAAAAAGAGAGTAAGAAGACCCAAACAGAACCACCACCCTCAGGGGTAATTCGGGTTCTGAACTCCAAGCAGCATAACAAAAAGGTTCATGTAAAATTCCCGGCCTCTATGGCTCTATGGAAAAAGGATCCAAAAACAAGAACCTTGCACAAGATGATGAAGCAAGCTCAGCAAGAAGTTGAACAGCTGAGAGAACAAACAGTCCCCCAGGAGAAATACGAAGAGTTACAACAGCAACTTTGGGATATTAGTCAGTCCGAGAGCCAGGCCTTTGAAGGATGGAAAAAGGAGCAAGAAAAGGTTGCCAAGGTAACTCGTCGATTAGATATTGTTATTAAGCAGATGGACGCTGTGTGTTCCTTGTATAATGACGTTTTGACCTGTAGGGCCCCTGCTAAAAATTATGCTTTATTTTTGCTTGAACGATATTTACAATTAAAAATAAAAGCTGTTAGGGCAGGTGCCCCTATCCAAATCAACATTGTTAATGATTTTATAGATTGTTGCAAGCATTATGGAATTAAGGTTCAAAGATTATTGTGCAAATTTTACTTGCACAACCCGTGCTAGACCAGGAAACTGACTTAAATCCTGGCCCTTTTGTTGGCGACATACAATTGCAAGCCTTCGTTTCATTTGGGGTTAATCAACTGAAATGGCTCAGAGCTTATAACACCTTTCAGAGACAGGAAAATAGCCTAGACTTATGGGTGCGAGCCGAGCCTAGAGACCCAGTGATGCTATGGAGAGAGCATAGGAGCCTTATGAGGACCCTGGGTGTCATCGAGATATCAGGACCCATGCACAAAGACCTGATCCAACATAGTCCGGAATATTTTCTGACTATTAAAGACCTCGCCATCGATGCTGCAAAATTCTGATACCGGACCTCTAGCCCAAACATCCAGCTCAGGGAACCATTCAAATACGAGAATCTTGAGCTGGCTGCCAGCCGCTTGAACTTTTATGGGGAACATATTCTGCAAGCAGGGCCATCCTGGTTAGGGTATCGATTTCGTAGTCCAATCATTTGGCACCCTGCACCCGGATATCAGGCCTTGTATGAAATGCCTGCAGGACAAATAAATCAGTTCTTTGATGATCTAGTTGCTCATCACGGTTATAGGCCTCCTCATGAGGTTCCCTCTCCGGCCTATTCTCTTACCGCCTTGCATGTCAACTATAATGTTTTCATGAGGGCATGAAACAGGGTAAGCAGGGGGGTGTGTGGAGCACTTGAAAGGTATGCTTTTGACAAACAATTTAGTGGCTTTTCAGTAACATTTGTAACCTTTGCTGCATTATGAATTCAAAGAAATAAAGCATTTTAATAAAATGTGTAAGAATTAACATGGGAAGCTTAATCGTTGATAATTGTCATTTTTCTATACAGGGAAAGGTGGAAACGAAGAATTTTCGTTCGAAAGAGAAAGACAGAGGAGGAATAATTGTTGTCCCTCTAGGAGGGAACCGGATGCAAACGAGATCGAGCAGATCAAAGTAGAATAACCCAGGAAAGAAAGAAGGGATACCAATTCGGCGAAAGAGGGAAAGAAAAGTAAAGGATTAACAGCTTGGCGAATCCCTCAGGATCTTTGATCCTGAACGCTGTTTTACTTATTTTTGTTACCTAGATATCCCCGCCATTACTTTTATATAAAGGAACAACATTGTTGAGTGAAGGGACTTCCGTTTTTGTAATTTTCAGTTTTCAGAAAAATTTTGATCATCGAGTCTCACTGAGACCTGGTTTACTGTACGTTTGTTGATGTGTTAATATAAAAGACTTGGTGTTTATTTCGTCTTTGCGTCTGGAGTAACCTAAGGCGGTGTACCATTGGAAGCTAAGGGCCCGGCTCCGAAGGACACTTGCTTTTGTATCATTATACTGTGATTTATGTGTGGTTTGCTTATCTTTATTACTTAGTAATCTGATATGTCTTTCATATGCTATGCTATGCTCTGTTACGATTAATGCATTAATGGTTTTCTTAGGAAATCTGTGTAATGACTCTGCACTGTATAATTGGATCTTTTCAGAGTTGATCGCATGCTTTTAGTCTCAACCAGTTATTTCTGTTACAGAGCGTCTGTATTGAATATTACTATCATTTGATTCATTTGAAATCCCGATTATTGGCATCCGAAAGTAATGTTATTCTATTTGGAAACATAGTCGTATTATCCTTAATTGTTAGATTACTATATTAATGCGAGGTGTGCATATATGGTTGATTACTGCCGCTCCATAATTCATCAATGAGTGTTGTTCCATAAAGTATATTCCATCTAGTTTGCTTTAAGAGAGAAGAGTGTTATTTCATAGCAGAGTGTGAGTAAGTTGGTTCTGACTCGCGAGATTTAGTTCTTTTGATTGTTGTTCCATTTACTGCTATTCCATTTCCTATTTGTTGTTCCATTTTACTTGCTGCCGTTCCATTTACTTGCATTTGCTATTTTGGTGTGAGAGAAGGTCTAAGTCTGTAGTGAGCCTCAGCAGACACTGCCTAGCTCCCAGACCTATGGTCCATGCTCTAATTTCCTTTCCATCAGTTTCTAGAGGGATGGGTTATCACTTCCGTACCCTTGACTGATAAGCTGTCTTGTTTGATTCTATCTTTTTGGAGTAATTTAGTCATAGTTTAGCATCTGTTTACTGGTGTATTTTCTGAATGCTATACTACTAAGCATTACTCGGATGAATAGCCTTAGATTGAGCTACTCTATGCAATAACAAAACGTTCCCGGATTGACTTATTAATGTGGGATAATTAGAGGTGTGGGAGACCCTAGTTATAGCTCCACAATGTCGTTCCTTTCTTTTTACTGTATGATTGCAGTCCAGCACGCTGCTCTTTCATTTGCTGGTCAAGGACGACCTATCATATTTTAGAGGGGCACGGGTGACCTCTAGAATACACCGAAATACATGTCAACTCCCTATTTGGAGGTACTATGACTCCATCAGAACTCGGAAATAGCAAGTTTAACAGTATTGATATTTCCCAATATGCACAGCTTGTTGGTCCATTGTCATTTCTGTGTTTTTTCTCTAAAATAACAGTGTGCTAAGCTTAAACAAAATGAGAGGTAGATCAATACACAGCGAACCACGGGTGTTAATAATCTCTGATGCTGCACGCGAAATTCTAGTGAGAGCAGGATGGATTGCCTACCTTAACTAACTACATCAGTCTCATGAAATGGTGGCCATCGAATTTCTACAAAATTTGCAAGAAGATCATTCCGTGGTGAGCGGAAGGCAAATAATAGTAACAGATGTGGTAATTGTTGAAGTATCAGGACTACTAGCTGTTGGACCAGTATGGACCCAGAAAAAAGTGAGAGTTCGAGACGCCATAGCCATCTTCTGGGACGAAGGATAGAACCTTACTGTCAAAGGAAAAGGAGTCATGCCTGCAACCCTGGTAGAACCATGGGAAGAATTAGCTAGAATTACGCAAAGCTACATCACATGTGATGGCAGAAAGGATGTGGTAAGACCACGCCATCTCAAATTATTAGCAGTATTAAAACAAAAATATGTTGTAAATTTTCCCGCATATTTAAATTTTTTATTGCATGATGCTGCTTGAAGCATAAGGAAATCTTGTCATACAGAGATGGTAGTAATTCATCACGGCTTAATTCAGCTAATAGTCAATTATAGTCTTGCTCAAAAGCAGATTAGTTGGGAAGAATTGGTATTCTCAATAGATGGGGGATTGGCCTTACCAGCCCCAAAATGAAAAGGAACCACCAGCACATCAACTAGACCGCAGAAACACAGACAGTCTGCCAGATTGGGGAGAAGTAGGGGAATGTTGGGAAGTCTCCAAGATAATAGTAGCCAACCCTTAGAGATATATGGCTCAGAGGATGAGCAACCCCCACAACTTGAAGGAGGGGAAAATGAAGAAGAATAATTAGAAGAAAATATAGAAGAGGAACCGAAAGAGGAAACTGAGCACTCCAGTGAGGAAGAAGGGGAGGAAGTAGAGCCACCCAACAGAAGCCCATTACAAAACCCTCTGCAAGAAGATGAATTGGCCAAAATTTTGGCCAATATGGGTGAATATATCCAGCCCCACAGCCCACTCAACCTCGATATTGAGGCCGGACAATCACAGGAACACTTTGCTCACAGCAAGAGTGCATTTGAGGAGATGAATGACGAAGAAGAAGTAGAAGCAGAAGCCACTCGGAAAATAGAAGATCAAACTAGGGTTACCTCCCCTGAGAAACCTAATCAGGAGGATGAGAACATTGAAAAAGTGTTCCAAATAGAAAGTATGGAAATAAGCCAGAGCGAGGGTACAATCCCTGAAGAACAAAGCCCAGGCCCAAGAAAAGAAACAGTTGTTCTTTCGAAGAAGAAGACGAATGAAATCACAAGGCTATGAAAGGAAAAAAAGGCTACTAAATGTAGTAAAACAATTTAGACAACAAATAAGGGTCCTAAAAATGGGGATCATCTCAAAAAGAACCCCAGGAATAGAGGATGCAGCCACCTAGATGAAACCCCATAAAATAAAGGCCAAGGGGACTCAAACCAAGCCCATATCCATTAGGGACATTAGGGAACAGCATGTGGCTATTACAAATGTAGAGGTCCAAACAAAAGACACACCAGTCTATAATAAGTATGTCCAGACAGAGGGATTGTCCTCTAGCGTCACAATCGACCAGATAGTTCATGACAAAGAAACACAGACTGAGGAAAATAGATGTTGCAATAAGAAGATCCGAGTAGATCTTCAACCTAAAAGTGTTTTGATGGACAATGACCCTAGGGTATTAAAAATCCAAGACGATCTGGCACAGGCTCAGTAGACTATAGAAAAGCTCATAGAAGAAACTGGTCCTTAGGAGAAATATCAAAAGTTATAGCAGCAAGTAAACAACAGCAATGCATCAGAGAACAAGGCCTTCGATAGATATGTCGGAGGGCAAAGGAAAAGGTTAAAAAGGTAACCAGTAGACTAGACACAGTCATGAGTCAAATGGATACTCTCTATTCTCTATATACTGATGTTCTAGCATGTAGGGCACCTACCAAAAATTATGCTTTGTTTTTGTTAGAAAGGTATTTACAGTTAAAAATTAAGGCTGTCAAGGCAAGGGTGCCTATAGAATTAAAAACTATTGATGATTTTATAAACTACTGTAAACATTATGGGGTGAAAGCCCGACGATTGCTATGTGAGTTTTATTTGCATAATTTTGTGTTGGAGGATGAAATGGAAAAGAATCCCAGTCCTTTTGTGGGTGATATCTAGCTTCAGGCATTCATCTCTTTTTTTGTTAACCAATTAAAGTGGCTCAAGGCCTATAACACCTTTCAGAGACAAGAAAATGGGTTAGACCTTTGGGTAAGGGGTGAACCAAAAAACCCATTACAACTGTGGGATAAGCATAGAAGCTTAATGAGAAAGAAGGGTGTGATCCAGACATTGGGACCCATTCATAGAGCAATTGTCTAGCATGGGGTAGAATACTACCTATCCATTAAAGACCTTGCCATAGCAGCAGCTAAACTCCGATGGAAGACTTCCAATCGGAATGTTCAGGATAGAGAGCCATTCAATTACGAAAATTTTAAGTTAGCTACTAGTCGCCTGGTTACCTATAGTAACCTCATCTTGAGAGAAGGCCCGTATTGGCTAGGTTCTAGGTTTCGAAGTCCAATTATCTGGTATCCTGCAGTAGGGTATAAGGCCCTATATGAATTTCCTGAAGGCCAGACGGGGCGTATTTTTGAAGTTTTAGCTACACATCATGGTTTTAGACCACTTCATGAAAATCCCTCTCTAGCCTATTCCCTAACTGCCTTGCATGTAAATTACACGGTTTTCATGAGGGCATGAAAAAGGGTAAGCAGGGGGGTGTGGAGTGATGGAAAAGGTATGTATTTACCATTTATTTCTTTATCTTTTCCTTTGAATCATAACTCCTTTACATTCTAAGATGGTAATATGTTAAAGAATTATGATAGAATTAAGGAGATTTGTGATTGATACAAAATAACTAATTATTGTCTTTTTCTGTATAGAAAGTGAAGGAAATAGAAAATCACTATTCAGGAGGAAAAGACAAAGCAGAAGCAACTGTTGTCCCTTAGACAGGAAGCTGTATCCAGACAAGGAGATCAAGATCGGATCACATGGTCCAGGAAAAGGAAGAGAAAATGTAGCATCAGCGCAAGAAGACAAAACGATAAACTAGAGATCAAAGATATAGTGAATCCCTCAGGATCCTTTGATCTTGAGGGATCGCTACTTCAAGACTTATCTATACTCTTGATACTTCTGCCTGGCCATTATAAAAAGGGACAGTGTTAGTAGCCCAGGGGGCGGATATTATTATCAATTTGTAGAACTTACTGTTGTAATCTCAACTTTTATCATCAACTCTCTTTGAAGAGCGATAACTGTAACTCTACCATATATGATTAATATATAACTCAGTTGATGTTCCATTATCTGGTCCTAGAGTAAACACAACAGTGCTTCCCTGGTGGCTAAGGGCTTGGCCCTAGTGGATCCACTTGCTTCTTGTATCACTATTTTACAATTACAGTCGTGTGTCTTTTGATTTCCTTTGCATTTCTTTAATTCGCTTTATTCAGTAATCTTCTATTTCTGAACATTTCACTAAATTGCTCTGTTATATCGAAATCATAATTGGATAGAAAGATTATTATTCACAACTTAAAATGTCATGTTGTTCATTCTGAAACAATATTCTACTGTCTAATTCGGATTCTGCTGTTCATTTACATTTGAGATTGTTGTTCATTTAACTACAGTTCACTTACAATTGTGATTACTATTCATTTAACTACCATTCAATTATAACTTCAATTGTCATTCCTTTATACCTGTGGTTAATGTCCATTATGCTAGAATAATATTACTGATTCAATTACTCTATAGTCGTTGTATGGTTACACTTAATTAGGTTTGATATTCCTTTATTAGTTGAAGATTGCTGCTCAATTCATTTCTGTAGATTAGGCCTTGTTGTTCGACCTTTTCAATAGATTTAGTTGTTGTTCCTTTTCTACTAATTGAATTATTATTTCCAGTATTTACTTTAGTGTGGATAGAAAGATCTACAACTGTAACGAACATTGAATATTGTTGTCTAAGTTCTCAGATTGGAGATCTTGTCTGTGATTAATTTTCATTTACATCAGTTTACAGGGGAAAGAGTTATCATTACTGAATCCATGACTGATGGTTGCTGAATAAACGATTTAGTTACAGAGCATTTAAGTTTCTTGCCATTACAATTAGATTTTGTTTCCAGCATTCATTTACTTTTGCAAGCACAATACTGTAAACATTACTCTTGAACAAGTGACTGCCTTAGATTGAGTACACTCTTGAGATAAAAAATCGTGCCTGGATTGATAATTAGTGTAGGATAAATAGGGGTTAAAAGAAACCTTTTTATCACTCAACAGAATGTATTGCAGTACCTTGAGGATCATTATCATTATTGGTGATTTCTCTCGCATCTGTTAACAACTTACTTCATCGACTGGTAATTAGATGGTGTCTTCCCTTGTTTGACTTCAGATCACATAATCAGATGATTAGAATCGTACTTGAGAGAATGGTTGAATGAGATTGAGGACGCCAAATCTAGTTTCATCCATCCGGTCTGCGATTTCAGGAATACTAAATCATATGTACAACGACTTTACGTTGATGGTCATTCCGATCATGGGTCTATATCTGTAGATGACTGTTTATGTACATGTAATGAAAGTTTATAAGATGAGCACGGGTATGCCTTTCCTCAGTGATTCATGTAAAATGAAATATCATGATATATTATTGTAATTGATGCAGGTCACCTTCCACTTTCATACCTCCTCATCACATCGTAAAGCATTTCATTCGACATTGGCATTTTTCCGAATTCATGCTTTAGGGGGTAGCTGTTACAAATTCATTTGGGAACATCAAGTCCCAACATTCAGATCAGTGTTTTAGGGCTCATCAAACCCTAGTTTTAGTTGCTTCATGCCCTAAACAAGTCATACCTTTGAATGCCTCCTTCCCAGACAGTTTCATGACTTGAAGACATCTAGAAAAGGTCTCTAGAGGGACCAGCGCAGGTAAGCCCTTATGAAGGTGTGCTACAGAGTACTTAAGTCCATTTCCAAGGTGCTTTGCAGAGCACTTAGGCTTACTTTCACCTGTGCTGGGTGAGAATGAGCGAAATTCACATAGGGTTTAGGGAATATTCTTATCTTTTGGAGTCATCTAGAAATTTCCCTAACTTATCAACTCCTATGAGCTCGAAAATGGATGAGGAATGAGTTAAGGTGCATTCTATCCTCTCATCCCTTCCTCCATGGAACTAATTCTAAGTATGGAAGGCCATTCAATGCCACCATTAATAATAAAACCTCCTTCATATTCCTATAAATTGACCACTAATCTAAGTGATTAGGGGCTGGATTATGTTGAATTGTAAGGAGATAATGTTGCTATGAGATTTGGCTTTGAAGCAAGTATTGTAAAGCTACAAGTTTGTCATGCTTTGGATGTGATGTGGATGGGATCCAAGCTGGAGGAATGGATTTGAATCAAACACCGCTGGTTGTAATTCCTTCTTCTATCTACTAAAGTGTTTGAACCTTTTTCCATATGTTTGTATTATTTCATAATGCTTATGTGTGTGAATTGTATTTGATTCCTTTCACTTATATTCAACAGATCGTATGCTTTGATCGATTTTTGTCTTCTGTTGTGTTTACAGGGTACTTCTCAAGCAGATTAAGTATGAAGGAGTGGCAGAATTGATACAAGGGAGGTGAGAGGAAAGTAGAACTACAGGTAGGCCTTCTATCTTCTCATCTTATCTATTACTTATAGGAAAGTCTAAAACACTTTAAACTGTTGTTCTAGATACAACTACTTATCTAGGGAATTAGTATTTATACGTAGATGATAATTTCTTCAAAGCATTCATTCACCTCCTAGATTAGTCAAATCAACTCTTCTCACAATTTATTACATGTCTTGATTATATTTTGTTTAATGAGATGAGTCAAAGTGAGATATTATACCTAGTGGACTAATGTGCATTAAATGTAGGTTTGTGAGAGAAAATCAGGGAATTTTGGCAAGATTAATGGCTGAAACTCAAATGGGACAAGGAAGAGAGATTGTAGGAGGTAAATCCTTCTCATTCACTCCTCCCTCATTTGAATATTCCTCCATCAATCACACTAGCTTGGAGTACAAGCAACCAAGTCATGAAGATGAAAAGGCAGCCGAGCAAGTGATAGTCAAAGAGTTAGTTCATCTCGAGTTTGGGAGCTGAGCCTCCCTATACTTAAGGAAGTCGTTGGAGAATTCAGTTGTATAAATAAAGAGGCCTAGAGACTCATTAGGATTCAAATTTTTGTTGTAAAAACACTAGTTATTTTGGAGCTCCAGACTTATGGAAGACATTGTTATGTAATTTTCTATTTTGATAATGAGAATGAGATTTTTCATGATCTAGTACTGATTTAACTCAGAGGGCCAAAGCTCTTAGGTTAGGGCCCAACCCTAGTAGCAAAGGATCCTCTTCTTGTATCTGTATTCTTAGATTAGTTTCATAGATTCATGGTTAAATTGTCGTTAGAAGTATTTCATTACAAGTAGTGTAGATTTGATTAGTTTGTTTATTAGTTTGCTTCCATTTGTGTTTTACTTCAGCAGTAGGTTAGAAGGGATAAAAGGAACACCAAAAATATGTCAATAGGAGTCTTGGCCTCACTTCTTCCTTCAGGGATCATGATTTGAGGAAAGGATCCCTATTCAGCCCCAAAAAGACAGATTTCTACTTTCTCATAGAATTTAGAGCTTACTGTACTTGAACCAACATTTGACCAGTTTGCAAGTGTAGGATTTAATTACCATTTCTTCCATTTTCATTCTTACAATATATCTCATCAATTAATTCATCTTATTCTGCAAATTTTGCTCATGCATGAAGTAGATAGCTAGCTCGTTAAACTCTGTTTTTCTAGCTCATTGAAATTCTTCTTGTTTACATGATTTTTTGGGCAAATATCATTGTTTGATGCAGTGTGGGTGTTTCAGAAGTAGAGCAAGATTTCATAGAATAAAACCTCCTTCCAAATTCATCCATCCATAATTATTCCTTGTTTTCACTAAGACCTTCACCAATTTCATCATTTTACATGGAAACTTCTCCAAGCATGTTGAGAAAATCCAACCATTTCCCAACCTTGGTTTTGAGTTTTGAGTGGTCCTAGGAATTTTCTCACTCCATTGCATCCACCAACCACCTCCCCTAAGCCTTCCATCACCTATAGCACCCATCGTTTCTCTCTCCACTGTATCCTGTAGGTTTACAGGGAATCCTGTTGGTTTTTAGGACATCCTGTAGGTTTTCTTGTAGTGGCCTGTTTTGATGCTGAATTGAGGGAAAACCTCTAGGAATCCACACAATGTAACCTAAGGGTCTCCCAAACCTTCCAACCATCCACCTTCATCCCTAAGCCACCTGCCACATCACCAAAATAGATTAGTTTTCACACTTATTTGTCCATAAAAAGAATAAAAAGAAAAAAACATATTTATTTCAGTCCTTTACATGCACAATAGTGATGTTTAATGTTTTTAACTTCCATGCTTAGGACAGTAGCATTTCATACATTTTATCTTGGCCTTATTATAAAGCATAGTTTCTCAGCAATTAGTTGGGAAATTATGTGTGTTTTAGCATTATATTTCAGTCCTTTTCCTTATTGCAGTAGACAAGTTTTCTCCTAGATTAGATTTCTCTTTCTTTAATCAATAATCAAGCTTTTTATGAATCCATAGAATTATGGCTTGAAAACCCTAGTGGTCTCTTGCCAGCTAAAAAATGACAAAAGGCAGAACCATCACTATTACTTGTGTATACAGCACTTCCACCTCCAAGTTTATACGAATCTCGGGTTGATAAAGTAAAGCTGGTAGCCTTAGGAGTTACAACATTCTTGCTGCAATACTGGTGCTCATCACTAACTATCTGAGATAGGGTAAATGAACCCAACATCTAGCATCTTTTGTAGTTCTTCTTTGACTATATCTTTAAGGGTTGGATTCATCCTCCTTTGGGGTTTCCGGACTGGCTTGCAACCTTTTTTTATATAAATGTGGTGAGCACACACCGAGGGGTGCAATCCCTTCATTTCTTTGTAACTCCAAGCAAAGACATCCAGATGTTCTTTTAGCAGGTTGCACAACTTTTCTTCTTATTTAACATAAAGAGTGGTCCTTCTCAATGAACCTTGGAGTTTGAGCTTGAGCATGGTGTCCTTGGTATTGCATTAATGGCAACCCCAATATTGATAAAAGTGTGTGGGACAATGGTGCAATTGATGTGCACATCTACTATAGGGCTTCCAGGGTCCAAATACTTTGGACAGATTACTTTCCCCAACATTAAGTCAGAAAATTGTCCAATGAAATTAATGGTAGGGGCATCTCTTCTTTGCCTCCCTGGATTCATGAAGCACTTCTCCTTAATCAACTTGTTGTAAATAGGTACATCTTTAATATCTTAGAGAAGTGGAATTTTGACACATAGGTTTTTCAATTCTCCTAGAAGTTCAGTCTCTTCTGGGGTAGGTTGGAGTGGTTGGGTTAATCTCTCAGGAAAGTGTGGTGGACTTAATTTAGGCATGCTTTCCTCTCTTTCCTCCTCAATCTCCCTAGGTGGAGGTAGAGGTTGGTTTTCCGGCAGTACTCTCCTAGATCTCAGGTTGATTTCCTGTTCCACAACATAAGTTGGATAGGATGTCTCTCAATTGTATACTTGTTGTGCCTGTCTGTTGTTCAGGTTCAGATTTGGCTAGGCAGGCATCTGGGGATGTTTAGGTGGAGCAGAGTGTAACAGTTATGGTTAAGCAAGTGGTGAAGGCAATAAATATCTCTTGGTGAAAACCTCTCTTGAGGTGCCTAGGGCAAGCAGCTAGGATGAAAACCTCTTGGAGGTAGACTGGTTGTTTTCAAAACAATTTAAAAAAAAAAAGAGAAAAGAGAAATCATGAAAAATTGTTTCCAGGTCAGCAGGAGGATGATTAAAGAGAAAAGGAGAATCAAAAGGGACCTATTCCACTCATATTTTTATTTCTCCATTCATTATCCTTCAACATTCCACCATTCCTTTCATTTTTTCGCTCATTTTCCCTAGTTTGCAAGGGTACTGTGTTTTCTATAGGATTCCTTGTAAACCTACAAGATCCCTTGAAAACCTACAGGATGATCTTGTAGGAATTATAGTGGCTTGGGAATCCTAAAGAAAGTAATCCTAGGGAAAGGAAATGACCTACACATGTCAAAAAATAAAATCCTTACATCATCACTTCATTACCATACCTCTCTCCACCTTGATCACCCCTGCATTCATCATTAAAAGAAATCAGTTTAAAAAAAAAAACTACACTCTTAAAATAACCACAGAGAAAAAAGATGAGACAGGGAGCAAAGGGGAACAACACCTGAAGGTTATTTCTCATTATTTACATGCCCATAGACCTCCTCTCTATCCATGGTCATCATTATCAGGTCCCAACAATAGAAATGATTAAAATTTTTGAAGGAGAAGCAGCTACAAGACATCTCGTAGGAAATAATGTAGCAACCTATCCAATAGAATAAAAATCATGAGTTGCACAAGTTTCTACCATGAAGATCCAATGGCAGAAGAAGTTCTAAAGTAGCAACAACACCATCATCTTCAAGACTAGGTACCTGCACATCAAGGAAATCATAAAAGGAAAATAAAATAAAATAAAAGGAAGGAGAGATCGGATGTAGCCAACATACAACAAAAACCTCATTTATTCAACAAGATATTGTTTCCATAGGTAATTATCTCGCTTCACTCTCTCATTTTCATAATGTAATCAAAATATGTAAAGGTTATGAATGAACTAGTTTATAAGAGAAAGTTGGCCAATTAACTTGGCCACCTTCATTCAGTCAGCGAGGAAAAAACAGTTAGTCCTCACACATGTGGCAACAGTCAAGTCAAAGAAAAGGAGGATGAGGTCAAAAGCCATTAAGACTACGGATGCCCGAAGTGGGAGTTTATTATGTGGTGAAAGGAATGATGGTGTGGTAGTGGGGACCAATGGTCCAAAAATATAAATTTGTGCCTCGGCCACCAGCACACCACCTCACTCAACTCGACCATAAGAGGAAATAAACATTGATCCCCATGCACTCAAGCATTCATCTTCTTGAGGCTCACTCTGGAAAAGTTGCTCTCATCCCCAACAAACCTATAAGAGGGGAAAACTTCATTTTTTCCTGTGGAAGACTTCCTATAGGATCCTACAAGAAATCCTATAGGATCACACAGGAATCCTACAGGATATAATCAAGCAATCTACAGGATTGGAAGAGAGCAATTTTAGCGGGGGAAACACGGGGGTTGGCTACAACAAGCACTATGAGGAGGTAGGCTCTACATTTCCTTCTATTTTTCCAAGTAAAAAGAATAGAAAAATCTCCTAGTTTGATGAATTGATAGCAGTATAAGGGAATTGTATCCACAAACATTTCAGTCCCATTTCCTCCATGTTGGGCGTGGGATCCCCCCAAGGCAAGTTTTGGGGCTTCAAGCCCAGGTTTTGGCTATGTCCGATGTAAAGACTCCAGAATTTGTGGGCGTAGAGTGCGAAGTTGTAATTGAGTCATAGGCTTGTCTGCCCTTACTAGTGTAAATATAATGTCGGCTAGAGAGTTTTACCCATGGTCTACGAACCATGGGATTATATAAATAGAGCGAGGCTCTAAGTGTAAGGAAAGAAAATCAATCCATGAAGAAGCATTGAGTCTGAGTGTAGAGTCGTGCCTTTGGGTCATAGAGTAGGAGAAGGCTCTGCAGCTGAGTGCGCAGAGGCGTAGTAGTTTGCAGCTGAGTGCGCGGACCCCTGCAGTTGAGTGCGCAGGGCAAGTTGAGTCTGTAACCGATTGAAGCATTAATAAAGAGAAGTTTTACAATATTTCTATGTATCTTTTCCTATTGTATGCATTGAAGTATATTGGATATGAATTGCAAGCTTACTGTTTATTTGATGCTGAATAAGTGAATCTAATATAAGGTATTTGTTTACGTGAAGATAACTAATTGTTATAAGAAGATAAGTAAGATCCGCTGTGCGACTTGGGGAACTAGCGCAGATCATTGCTTTAGCAGCACGAGGCTCCTTAGCCCCTGGTTAGGGATGTGTGAAGTCGAGTGTAGCAGGGCATGAAGGCCTCACAGATCAGGAAAGTGCACAAAGTGACCTGCGTGAAGGTATTCACAGCTGGACTATATCGACCCCTTAGACATCTCAAGGGTGCGGAAACTTGGTTCCATCATCCCCCCATACTACTTCGGGTGAG
The DNA here is from genome assembly GCA_000404065.3 of Pinus taeda. NCBI lineage: Eukaryota > Viridiplantae > Streptophyta > Pinopsida > Pinales > Pinaceae > Pinus > Pinus taeda. The sequence goes on from APFE030000172.1 coordinate 77,458, forward strand.
ACCTTAGTCTGCGCTCCATGGGATGTTGCCGAAAGGGCCAGTAGTATAGGGATTTGTTTGCCTAATTAACTCTGAACCTTGGTTAGGCCCCATCAATCCAACAAATGGTTCCGTTGCTAGGACAGGAATCTGCATAGAGATGTCTAATGTCATATCATTGAAATCCAACTAAGAAAGAGATTGAAAGTTGGTTGGACAAGAGAATTCATGAGTTCACAGGGTAGGAGAACAGGAATCTTCGACTATCAAAGGAAAAGTGTTTATACTACTACCTGTACATGGAAATCCATGAAATTTTCTTCACATATTTCCCTACTGAGCTGTATGAGTGGATCGGGAAGTTAGCAAATAGACAAGGAATGTGGAAACTCGACAAACAATCCTATTGTGTGGACCCCAGAGTTGGTATGCAGATTGGAAGTATCAGAGGATAAGATCGTGCACACCGTTGATCACTGGCTTGATCGGATTATAGGAGGATTCATTATTGAGTTCGCGGTAGATACTTCAGTCAGCTATGGCAAGGTAGAGCGATGCTTTCTCAAAGGACCGCGAGGTAAGTACGTAAAGTATTTGAATACTTGGATTAAAATTCTATTGTGTGAAAAAAGGATTATGAAATTACCTTGATGTCCAAAGCTACGTGAAGTGGAAAAACCTACAGAAATGAAGGAAGTAAGGGACCTGAGAATAGCCCTTTGAATTCACCTCCGCGAAGGGATAAGTGCGATCAATTTGATAAGGCAAAGGATTCTGTGGATACCACCCCGCCCATGCCACCACCAGATTCACCACCTTCACCCCCATCTTTTCTTGTACCACGTCTGCCACCACCGCGAGTCAATATGGCAAGCACGATAAAATTTCCGGTGTTCAAGGGAGTAGGAAATGAAGATCCAGACCAGTTTTGGTTCATGATAAGGGCTGTATGGAAGCACAGGGAGTTGTAGATGATAACATAAAGAAAGCAACATTGGTCAGCACTCTGCAGGATCGTGTGCTGACATGGTATATCAAGCATTCTAATGACAATCCGAATGCGGGGATCGCGGATATCCAGATTGCGATGAACAGAGAATTTAGCAGGCTGAAGTCAAAGGCATAGTCAGTCATTGGCTTCAAAGAGATCACAATGCTACCATGCGAGACCCCTTGGGAGTTGGATTAGAGACTAAAATGCACAATTCGCGAAGTTAATATGACTTTGACAGGTGGACAACACCACGAATGGTTTGTGGCATCGATAACGCGGCATTTGAGGAACACGCTATCGCAATATAGGCTAACAAACTAGACAGAGGACTTGGAGATCGCGATGAGGATGCAAGAGAACCCAATACAAGATCTTAACCTGGGATTTCAGAAGATCCACACGCAGTTGAAAAACTTATGCCTTGAGATGGAGAGTCTAAAATAGGATAGGACAACTCACCCAGAAGTGTGCGAAGAAGTATGGTGCGTAAAATGCAAGGGTCAAGGACATGACAAGGACCATTGCCCTGTGTTCACAAATCACCTCACGAGAGGAGGGCCGATGTCTTTAAGACTGGAGGCACAAGTAGGACATAGCACGATGCATGCTATGTGGTGCATGATTTGTCAAATAGGAGGAAAGCATGCTACGAACAACTGCTATTTGTTACAGAAGTACACATAGAATTCGCAACATTTGTTCTGTAACTTTTGTAGATCAGTTGTACATGATGAGCACACCTATAGAAGCTATTAGCTGATGATGGATAGGACTACCACCTACAGAGTTCAGGCTGAAACATGGCCCCTTGACCATAACGTAGAAGTGGTGCGAATCAGATTTCAGGGGTTCGGATGAGGCCGAGGTGGAGGAGGACCTGGAAGAAGTCGTAGACAACTGATATGTTACAATTGCGTGTGGTGATGACATTATTCCATGATTGTACGAATCCAACGCACCCATCATGTCTATATTGTACCTTGCTTGATCATGAGACGGAGGATTGTCCCACACTGATAGCTAGGCTATGCGGTAAGGGAGCACTCCAACCTCCCCTGACTCAGAACCTGCAGATGATGAGGTCTGAATCGTGTGAGGAAGACCCAAATGTGAACATTGTGCTTCGAGGTGGAATTACGACAGGAGATGATAAAGAAAATCAGCTTGAAGATAGTACTTGGGTTCACAAGTCTCCAATGAAAGAACTAGAGTTTGATTTGGAGCGCACTAAGGAAACCTTCATGGAAGCTAGGAAGAGCTTTGCCGATTCCTCCACTTCAGGAAGAAAAGACAGACCGGAGCCAGAAATGGACCCATCGATGCTCATGATGTTCCTAGAAACATACATGAAGCTATTGCGAGACAGTAAGGTTGTAAAGGGATTGCAGGAACTCATTAATAGATGCGCTGGGACTGCGCCAGGAGAACCACACGTAGTTCGGAAGATTGGAAAGCATGCGACAAGGACGGGAAGAGAAATGAGGTTGACCATGCAGATTGGAGAATATGAGATGGACCAAGTAATTATGGACCTAGGGTCAGATGCAAACATTCTTCCGAAGCAGACATGGGAGCACATGGGAAGGCCTACGTTGTAATGGTGTCCTATCTAGCTATGAATGGTGAACCAACAAAAGATAATACCCATGGGGAGATTGCAGGGAATCACTGTGGATATTGAACAGGCACTACAAAATTTGAAGTGATAGAAATTGTTGGTGACAGCGATCCCTACTACATGCTCTTAGGAATTGATTGGGCCACTTGCATGAACGGGGTGATAAATCTGAAAAAAAGCAAGATGATTTTTAAGAAAAAGTCTTTGCGTGTAGTCATACCTTTGGACCTTGCAGAAGGATCGCGCTACACAGAGCCGGTGCACAACTATGAAAGTGACGATGATTTAGACTACATATACAAGATAACCACATGAGAGCAAGATTGGGTAAATCCCACCGCGGATGGATGAATCTCATGGGAGTGTGAAAGCTCCTGTACATTAGATTCTGATGTCGAGATAGAGCGATGGAAAAACTAGTTTAACGAGGTGACCACACTGAACTATAATATGATGACAAGATCGATGGGCTGTGTATTGACGGAAGTAAGGGATCTGTCTACTTATGATGGGTTAAGTGAGGTAGATTCTTTCCTGGACAGATTTGAAAGGGAGGTGTCGAAACAACAACGTTTCGAGGCTTTGAAATGGGTACTACGCGCTATGCCCGCGAGGTGGTGGGGTACGCACCAAGCAAGTTTTGAGGACTGGCTTGAATGCATTAGACTGATGCACATGCATTTTGGGAAGCATTAGATGTGACTAATAGACAAATATGATGGACGGGATGATCTGCACGTGCACCTGGCCAAGTGGACAAAGGTCTATGGAGAAGAGCCACAATCTAAGTGGGTGCACCTATTCTATCATACCCTAGATGTTATACCCATGAACTAGTATATAGAGGCGGAGCTCCACCATGGGACAAGTGAATGGGATATCCTAGGCGAAGGGTTCCTGTTAACCTTCACTTTTGAGGATCATTGGTGGGACATTGTTGATGACATGCTACAAGCAATAAAAGCAGTTATCCTTAAGATACCATAGGAGCCAATAGAATCGATTCAGCCGAATGGGCTACTCAGCTGAGCTACGCGCTGGAGTTTTATAATGTAAATACTGAAGAAGATAACGAGGATCCGCAAAAAATTAACATTCCAAAAACAGAAGGCCATCACGAGGTTCGAGGACCACTGATTGAAGACCCTGACATAACAGTGCCGATAAAGACAAAGTAGGTGAACATTGGTATGGAAGTTGAACCTAAGTATGCAATGCTCAGTGACTATTGGGATGACGCGACAGTGGATAAGGTCGTTGAGTTACTCCGCGAGTATTAGGACTTATTCCCGACCAAGATCACGGACTTAAAAGGAATCATCGGATATTTAGGAATGATGAGGATCATATTAAAGCTTGACGGGAAGCTAGTTATGTAGAGGCCTTACCGATTGAATCTGAAATACAAGGAGAAGGTCTGTGTAGAACTAGACAAAATGCTCGTAGCAGTAATCATTGAGCTGGTGGAAGAATCCAATTGGGTAAGCCCTATGGTGGTGCAAGAAAAGAAGCAGAAGGGCGATATAAGAATATGCATGGATCTCAGAAAATTGAAAGACGCATGTGTCCATGACCCATTCCCAACTTCGTTCACAGATGAAGTTTTGGAAAATGTCGGTGGGCAAGAAGCATATTCTTTTACTGACGGGTTCTCAGGATACCACTAGATCAAAATCGCACTAGAAGATAGGAGCAAGACCACCTTCGCGACTGAGTGGGGCTTCTTTCAATACATCGTTATGCCATTTGGGTTTAAGAACGCACCAACCATCTTTTCACGCATAGTTGTTGCAACATTCAAGGAATATATTCGCAAGTTCCTGGAGGTTTATCTTGATGATTAGATTGTATTTGGGCTGGTTAAGCACCATGTAGCGAGCTTACACTTGATGTTGAATACCTACCGAAGACACCAAATCACGCTGAACCTTAAGAAGTGTACATTCCTCATGCCTTTTGGGAACCTGCTAGGACATGTGGTTTACAGACAGGGACTGATGGTAGACCCCATGAAGATTGTGGTGATTTTGAATATGGAAGCACCATGAAGTGTGAAACAACTGCGTGCTACCCTGGGACATACAGGGTACTACAAGAAGTTCATCAAAAGCTATGCCCAAATCACCGCGTTGATGGAGAAGTTGTTGAAAAAAGATGTCATGTTCTACTGGAACGATGACTACGAGAAAATCCTGGATGTACTAAAAGAAAAGATGGCTTCTGTGCCGATCCTAGTCTTCTCGAAATGGGACGAGGAGTTTCATGTCCATGTTGATGAATCGTGTATAGCGCTGGGAGAGATACTAACATAGGAGGGTGGAGAGGGTTTGGATCACCCTATCGTGTTCGCGAGTTGCAGATTGTCTAAAGCAGAAAAGAAATATTCCACTGCTGAATGTGAGGGATTGGATATGGTGTACGCGCTCCAGAAATATTGGCACTATTTTCTAGGGGGACACTTCAAGATGTATATAGATCATTCCACGCTGAAATACTTGGTAAATAAGCCTGTGTTGGGGGGGCGCATATGTAGGTGGATTTTATTGTTCTAAGAATATGATTTTGAGGTCGTTGTGAAGGCTGGGCACCTAAACGCATGACTGGATCACTTGTCGCGCATTGAGATAGGAGAGGAACCTACTAGTTTGGAGGAAGGATTACCTAACACACATCTCTTTGCTATGTGTGTAGCAGATGGACACTTTGAAGATATAATCCACTTTCTCACGATGGGAACTGTGTTGAAAGAGTACTTTGTCTAGTAGAAGAAGGAACTGGTGGTGCACGCGGTATATTTTTTGTCATTGCGGGGCACCTATATAAGATGGGCAATGATGAGATACCGCGAAGGTAAGTACCTGAATTTGAATGAAGCCAGATCCTTGCGAATGCGCATGGGGGTGCTACGGGAGGACACCATATAGTGAGAGCGACCGTGCAAAAGATTCTCTGTGTAGGATTGTGGTGGCTGACCCTTCATCAGGATTTAAAAGCGCATTGCAAGGCCTCTGATGTTTGTCAAAGAATATGTAAACCATCGTGGAGAGACGAGATGCCTTTGAATCCGCAAATGACACTACTGCCCTTTGAAAAATGGGTGATTGACTTCATTGGACATATCAAACCTCAAGGAAAAATAGGCACAAGATACTTGACTCGTTGGGCAGAAGTGCAATTGGTAAAAGATTGCATGGTTGCCACGGCCGCGAAGTTTTTGTTTGAACATGTATTGACATGATTTGGATGTCCAAAGATCTTAATGAGTGATCACAATACACAATTCTTGAATGAAACATTCAGTGCGCTGAAAGAAGAGTTTCAGGTGTATCATTAGAAAAGCACCCTGTATCACCCACAAGCCAATGAGACAGTAGAAGCATTTAACAAAATACTGGAGACTGCGCTGACCAAACTATGCAATGCACATCGAAGTGATTGGGACTTGCGCGTACCTGCAGTATTATGGGCTTATAGGACAACGTGTAAGAAATTGACGGGACAGAGACCTTTCCGACTGGTCTATGGAGTGGAACCCATAATGCCAATGGAGTATATCATGCCTAGTCTACGCATAACAGTGCTCACAGGTATGATAGAACGTGGAGCCCTGGAGGAGAGGCTCGCACAGTTGGAGGAAATCGAAGAGGAACAATTTTTGGCTAGATTCCATCAGTAGGTACACAAGTAGTGCGGAAAGGCTTGACACGATCAACATATTAAGTTGCGCACCTTCAAGGTAAACTATTTGGTGTTACTATATGATAGTAAGTTTGATAAACTTCTGGGAAAGTTTAGAATGCATTGGCTGGGACCGTATGTTGTTAAGGAGGTCACAGAGGGAGGTGCGGTGCAGCTAGTAAAGCTAAATGGAAAACCTTTCCTTGGCAAAGTGAATGGCAGTGATTGAAGCCATACATGGGTGGACCGACTATCTGACTAGCTGACAGAAGCACAATCATCACACTCCAGGGAGTTGAAAGAAGGTGCGAGACTATAAGAAGATGCAGGGGACGCAGGAATAGTTATAGGGGAGCAGTTCTGATACCGTGGTCTCAGAACAACACTTACAAGAGATAAAAAAGGCAGTCGCTCAATGCGCTGCTGACGTTGCAGTAATTCGAGGAGAGTTGGGATGTCTCCACGTGAAGATCTCTGCACCAACAGAGTGACTTGAGGGTGAGTCATGATGTTTGTGTTGGGGACCTGTTGGGTGTGGGATCCCCCCAAGGCAAATTTTGGGACTTAAAGCCCAAGTTTTGACTAAGTTCTATGTAAAGACTCCATGATTTGTGGGTGTAAAGCCCGAAGTTGTAATTGAGTCATATGGTTTTCCACCCTTACTGTTGTAAATATAATGTCTGCTTGAGAGTTTTACCCATGGTCCGTGGACCATGGGATTGTATAAATAGAGCGAGGCTCTAAGTGTAAGGAAAGAAAATCAATCCATGGAAGATCTAATGAAGAAGCATTGAGTCTAAGTGTAGATTCATGTCTTTGGGTCATTGTTGGGTTATTGGGACTTGACCCAAGTTCAGAAATGTTTAGCCAAACAAATCTCACACTACCAGCCCTTCTGGCATCAGTCTGCGGAGCATCGACTGAAGTCTCACCTGAGGTAGTATGGGAGGGTGTTGGAACTAGGTTTCCACACCCTAGGGATGTCTTGATGAGGTCTAGAAAGGTCGTGAACCGATCCCACAAGCTCGTGCCGCTCTGCGCGCCTATCTGGACTTCATGTAGCTATATTAGGAGGCACTTTCTAGATTCCTTACCCTTAGTATGTTATTATTATAGATGTAACTTCATTCAATGGTCTTAATCTAACATTCAATATTTATAACTAGCACGTGCAAACATAAACCTTGAAGATATGCATAAAACCATAACATAAGAATGAACACACAGATCTGTATCCAAATACACAATAATTCAGTAACACTTATCTCTTATTAATCTTTGGTTCCAGTACAACCCAATTTTTCCCTACGCACTCAATTGCAGGGGTCTGCGCACACAGCTGCGGACTCTACCAAGCTTCTGTGCACACAGCTGCAAAGCCTACTCTACTACTACCACCCACAACTTGGACTTATAGACTCAGAGAGAATATTGTCGTTAACAACCCATAACACTTCAGATCTAAACCAACCAAAAAACTACCTTCTACACTTAGAGCCTCGCTCTATTTATACCTTCCCATGGTTTGTGGACCATGGGTAGTCCAACCCACTCTATCTTAATTTACAATATTTTAGGCGGACAACCCTTTGACTTGACTTATTACAATTCATGCTCCGTACACTTCACGGAACCTTTACACTACCATTACCAAAAATTGTGGGCTTTAAGCCCCAAAACTGTTACACGGGGGATCTACTGCCCAACAGGCCCCTAACACAATCATCGTGATTCGCCCCGAGTCACTCGGCTGGTGCGGTGATCTTCACTCAAAGTCCATCCTGCAACTTCTACTTTGCGCTGACATTCGCCACACATTCTTATGTTGTCCGTTGTATCAATTGTGCGTGATTTTCTGACGCATTTTCGGAGGCACCTTCTTACCTTAGCACATATGTGTTCTGCATCTGGGTCAGCTTCCCCTAAATCATAGCAGTGATCGTGAATGCTTCCTCGAGCCCAGCCTAGATGTGTGCCTTAAGCCCGACTTCTTTCTGGTGTGTAGCATCCACATATTCCTTTAGAGCCTAGGCCTCCCTCATCTTGGCCAAGCACTGAGTGAGGGTGACTATTTGTGTGATTCCCCAGACGTTGTCATAAGCCTGCTACAACTCCGATGCTTCTTTCTCTACCTGCTGCAGTATTGGGTCTTCTTGTAGTGATGTGAGCATAAGAAGGGACTCATCCAACAATCTCGTGTAGTCTTGTACAACGTGCTCTATCACTTTCCACCTTGCTTGAATTACGTGGTGGCACAGCTCTCTGACTTCTGGGGGTGTAGAGGGTTGTGCCTTCAGCCTCAGTTCTGCGATCTGTAAGTTCAACTCTAACTAGACTTTTGCAGCCTCCTCTTGGGCCCTACTGAATCCTGCCGCTATGTGATAAATCTTTTCAGCTGTTGGGAGTTCCGCTGGCATAGCTAGTTCTAGCACACTGCTACAGACCTCCTCCACAACTTGCTCCAATCCTTGGTTGCATGCAACTAAGTCATCACACTATAGACTGATCTGCTCCAGATTTCCCTTTTGCTCCATTAAGACTTGGAGGGCACAACCTTCTTGAGCATGGAGCTCAGCAGTTACCCCATCCCACAGCTAGTATAGGGTCTCGTTAGGAAGGGCAACCAAATTCAACCCCCAACCTCTCATGTCACCTTCGGCCTCTGCTAGGACGATGCCTGTTGATAACCCAAAAGTGTTCATTGTGTAGGCGTGCACCATCTTCTCAGCTACGGATGCACCTTCCACAAGGTTCGGTGTCATCACTCCTGGGTTCACACCTGTAATGCCTGCAACTACGCTCTAAGCGCCCCCAACAAATTTGTTCGCTCCATCAGCAACTCTTTCAGAGCACCCTTAGTGACATCACGAAGTAGTTTGCTACTAGAAATAAGATCTCCCTCCAAGGTCTTCGCTATCTTTGTATTTTTCCGTGCAGGTGGTTGCCCCTAGATGCACGACCTCTTAAGTGGAGTCAATTTTGCGGTAAGGTCTGTGCGTTCTTGTGTCTCCACTTCCCCCTAGATGTTCTGCTCCATGGACATTTCCTGATCTTCCATGGTCTCTTCGGTGGGTGCGGTAGTGGTTTCTGCTGTCGTTGTTGTTGCCTCAGTTGCCTCCCGCTGCGTGGTCACTTTTTGTTCCTGGTGCATCCTTTCCGCCAAATTTGCGATGTGCAGCTTGATTTCCTTCTTCCGCTGCTGTGCGGAAATATTTTCTAATTCGGCCAAGTCTGGGGTGCGCCACTCTGGAGGCCATGCCATCATTACCTCAAATATTGCATCATCCGTTGCAATGAATGGAAGCTTTACCCATGTTCGGGTTGGATCCTTTCGCACCTAGATATACAAATTATGCATGTCTACCTTGAACTTGGCCACGATTTGAAAACTGTTGTATACTATCAGGGATAGCCACAGCCTGCAGTCGATCCATGTTTGGATGCTTGCCTCCATGAATACCCAAAACACCTTGATCTCGTGAATTCTCGTGGTGCCTTTTGTTGCCCAAAGCGAGTTATACCTCACAACTTCAGGTAGGTTCCTCTCAATGGTGGGAAACTGGCTATCCTTCGGCAGCTCCCCTGCAACTAGCAGGATGGATAAGAGCAACCACGCGTAGTGGAAGGTCTTACCCTGCTCCTGGGCTTCCCTACAATTCGTCAAAAATTCATCACAAAGGAACTGCACCCTGTTGAACTAAACTGCCTCTACACACTACTCCGCTAGCGCAATGACAGATGCTAGCACGTCGTCTGCATGGAATTTCCTCATGAGCTTGTCGGCCAGTAACTAGGTGGCGACGTGCACCACTCAGTCTTTGATACTTGCTATTACATACCCTCGCTTCCACTTCTCCAGCTTATATTTGGCCTTCATAGCTTCTGTGAGGCCCACATCGCTGCTCGTTCCTACTATGGCTGCGGGATTGTTTCCTTTGATAGGCAGTTGGGAAATCCAGTGTATTAAATCGGCTGTGATGGGAATTAGCTCCTCTAGCTAGAAATACCCATCATATACTTGACATAGTAGTTGTCGGATAACAAAAATTGTGATGGGCATGCGGTGGTAGTGGGGTATCCACCTCAGATGGAGTAATCCCGCCTTCTCCACACCCCATAAGCACTTCTGCTGCAGTAATTTCTCCGTGGTCAATTGGGGGAACTTCTCGCTGTCCGCAAGGTCCCAGTATTTGAACTGGATATTTGACACCCAGCCCAATTGTGGACCATCAAATCTTATTTCATCCCGAAGAAGCAGGGTCTGGAGTGTACTCTTCGTGGCCTCCAGGTCCTTCGGTATCTTGTCCGTCCCTTTCCACGGGGAGATGTATGGTGGTAGTGTTATTGCCGAAGGTACTTGGGAAACATTTTCTGCTTCCTCATCCTATGCTTCAATCTGAGTGATCAGGGCTTGTAAATATTCCTCTTCCTCCTTGGTTTTAGTGGTGATAGCTTTTCCCTTTTCTGCCATTGACAATTTACTAAATTGTGGTGATACCCAGACTGGCCCCATAGTCTACTTGTCTTTCTAGGGTCGCAACGTGCGTGGGGACTTTGGAACCTTTGGTGTAGCTGCTACCTCTCCAGGCTCCTCCTGGGTTAAATGGGGCTCTTCCATGAATCTCACTCTAGTTCTCGCAGCTAACATGGTTTATGTCCTAGATTCGTTTAGGTACTTACTCACGGGTGGCAAGGTAGCTTGGTTCTTGCTACTCTGTACTGGATCAGATCTCAAATATCCAAGTGTTGTTTCGAGGTTACCCCAAGGGATTTTATAGTAACAATTGAATTTGAATTCAACCATTCCCTCCACTTCTGAGTCATTAATATCTTCTTGGCGGTAGATCATCTCGAATCTAGCTCTGAATTCCTGTCTTAATGTCCCGCTGCCCGCTCCTTTCTGCCTTAAATTGGACCTCTTGTCATGAACAGTGACATCAATGGTCATCTCCCAGCCTACCCGTACAGCACCGCAGCCTCTTATGCGTGACCGTGATCCTGGTGACCTACTAGCCCTGCGCGGAACCCCCTTTCCACGCAGCTCTCCTGCAGAATTGTTTATAGTCCCGTGCCTTCTTTCAACTACTTGGAGCACTGACACTGTGCATTCTACAGATAGTCAGGTGGTCACATCCTAGGTGTGAGGCTTCAACTTTCCTGCTAGCCCGGGCTGCGGGCATCCTCCAAATACCCTTGTGTTTAGTAGTGCATCGTGTTCTTCTTTGTATGGTATGCTCCCCTGTTTAGTAAGGTGCGATTGCAGCCCTAATAGCAGGGTCATAACTATTTCTAATGCATTAGTAGGCCTGGTCCCATCTTGCTTAGTTTCTCGCAACCTACTTGTGCGACTCCAATTTCCAGTTTGTTGAGTTCTTCGTCCAATATCACGCTTTTCCTCCTCAGCCATGCTCATTCTTCATCGAGTTCGTGAAGTTTCAAGCTCCCTTGTTGAATGGCTTCCTGTAACTGCTGACTTCCTTTACCCTGGTCCTCACATCATGTCCAAACTGTGGGGGCTGTGGTCTGGTGATTTCTCTCCGTCCTCTTGGTTTCATCTCGTCTTGTCAATGATGGGATCATCTTCACACTCCTCTTCTTGCTTACAATTCTATAGGCCCATCAAACCACTGGTACGCACAGATCCCACTTGGTTCTTTTTATCTAGCGAATGTTGTTCAGGAGTCTGCTTGTCTTTTCGAACGTTTCTTCATGAACTACTTGTGGAATGCATCACCTTCCCTGCTGACGCATTAGGTTTTGATTTTTGATCCTAGTCAGGGAGATGGTTACACAGCATACGTCTACATCCCTCGACGTAGGTGAGCGCTCAAACCGCTTCATCCTTGCTACCCAGATCACATTCGATGCTGGGGACTTCCAAACTATACACGCATTCGCCTTCTACATTTGCGCCAGTTCCACCTAGTCTTCCGATATGTATTCCACCATTGTGCAGTTGTCGCACGCAGTGCCCCTTTTTGTGCACCATACTGCTGCTGTTCTAGTATTGCATCTTCACACTAGTCTAAGGATTCCTCTATGTGTGTTGTGCCATCATCTGTTGGCAGTTCCCTTGCTTTGGCCATCACACATCGTAGGGATCTAACCATCATATTACAATTCAACGTTGTTACTTCATGAAATCGGTTCTACCATCATAGTATTTCTTCATCTAAATTCGAAGTGCAGGAACAGCCATGCTCCCATGAGATTCTCCCGTCCACTGTCAGATTCACCTGATCCTAGTCTTACGCCGTTATCTGGTAAATGCAGTCCAGTTCATCATCGCTGTCCTTGTCGCGCACAGGTTCAGTGTAGCATGCTCCTTCAGCTAGATCAAATGGAACTACCACTTGTAGGGACTTTTTCTCGAAAATCATCTTCCGCTTCTTCAGGTTGATGACTCCATTCAATTCAGTGGCCCAATCTATTCCTAGCAACACGGGGTAAGGGTTACCGTCATCCACAATCTTTATTACCTCAAAATCCCTTTGTGTGCTCATGCCTTCGATGTCCATTGTGACTCCTTGCAATCTCCCCATGGGCAAGATCTTTTGTTGGTTTTCCATCCGTAATTGAATAGGAGACCACTGTAATGCGGGCCTGCCCATGCATTCCCATGTCTGTTTAGGTGGCACATTCATGTCCGAACCCAAGTCCAGGATGACCTGATCCATCTCATATTCACCAATTTATGTCGTCAATCGCATTTTTCTCCCAATGCGTCATCCATGCTTTCCTAGTTTCCAGACCACGCGTGGTTCACCTGACCCTGTGCACCTAGTGATCAGCTCTTGTAGTCCCTTAACTACCTTATTGTCGCGTAGCAACTTCATGCTTGTCTCTAAAAAGGTAGTTAGCATAGAAGGATCCATTTCCGGCTTAGGTTGATCCTTGCTACCTGACGTAGAGGCCTCTGCAAAGCTCTTCTTAACTTCCATAAATGTCTCCTTTGTACGCTCCAAGTCGAACTCAGGTTGCTTTGTAGGGGCCTTGTGAACCCATGTATTTTCCTCGGGCTGCTTCCCCTTCTCTTCCCCTATGGTTGCACCGCTTCTGAGCACCATATTTACGTTGGGGTCTCCTTTGCATGGTTCAGACCTCATCATTTGGATGTTCTGCATCGGAGTAGGCTGAAGTACCCCTTTCTCACGCATCTGTGCGATCAATGTGGGACAATCTACCGCTTCATGATCAAATTGATAATAGTATGGGAAACATGTTCTGGTCAGATTTGTACAGTCACGGGTATAATGCCCGTGTCCTCCACAATTATAGCAGATTGACTGTCCACACCCTCACTTGGGTCCCATTCCTCCTTGTCCTTGTCTGCATCTTGGGAATCCACTATGCATTATTGCTACGGCTGGATCCTAACCTCATGCCTCGGTCTGCATCCTGTAGGCAGGTGTTCAGTCCATCAAAAATTCATAACTTCAACAGTTTCTCTCATCGTGGCCTATTGATCTACAAAAAATTACAAAACAGCTGCTGGGGGGTCTGTGTAAACTTCTGCAATAGATGACAGTTGTCCATCGTGTGCTTTCCTCCCACCTGACTGATCCTGCACCAGAACATGGGTGCCGCACTTGGCCCTATTTGTGTCTTTGGTCTCAATGGCATTGGTCCCCCTCCTACCAAATAGTTCACGAATACCAAACAATGATCCTTATCATGGCCCTGGCCTTTACATTTTATGCACCACACTTCTTCACGCGCTTCTAGCCAAGGTGCCCTATCTTGCTTCAAACTCTACATTTTCAAGCATAGGTTTTGTAGTTGCGAGTGGATCTGTTGGACTCCCAACCCAGGATCCTGTATCAGAGTTTCATATAACGTCATTGTTATTTCCAATGCTTCTTCTTGGGTTGAAAACTTCTACTATGATAGCGCTGTCCTCAGGTGTGGTGTTAAAGATGCCACAAACAACGCACGGTGTTTCGCATCCGTTAGCATCATATTAGCCTCGTGGATCATGCTCTTCAATCTCTAATCTAGATCCCAGGGGGTTTCGCCTGGAAGCATCCCGATCTCTTTAAACCCAGTGATTGACTGAGTCTCTGACTTCAGCCTACTAAACTCTCTATTTAGCGTAGTCTGGATTTCAGCTATTCTCACATTTGGGTAATCGTTCAAGTGCTTGATATACCAAGTCAGTGCGCGATCCTGCAGTGCGCTCATAATGTGGCCTTCTTGATGTTCTCATCCGTAACCCCGTGGGCTTCCCATACCGCTCTTACTACAAACTAGAACTAATCTGGATCCTCATTCCCTACTTGTTTGAATATGGGTAGCTTGATTGCACTCGCCATGCTAAACGATGGGTTGGGTAGAGGTGGGGTGGTTGAAGATGGAGGTGAAGAAGGTGAAGTGGGTGATGGCATAAGTGGAGGTGACAACTATGGAATGCGCTACCTTATCAAACTGACCACACTCCTCAGAGAAACCCAAGCACGCTCTTCTTTGCTTGCTCACGGAGGTGAAATTAAAGGTCTGTTTCCTAACCCTTTGATACCTTTATAGACCTTTCTTCTCTGCGTCGTTCCACTCATTAATGTATTCGCCTCACCCGTTTTTCACATATCAGCATCTTAATCCAGGTATTCAAATATTTGATGTACTTACCTCGTGGTCCCTTGATAAAATGTCTTTCTACTTCGTTGTAGCTTACAGTCGTGTCGATTGCAAATTCAGTGATAAACCCTTCTATTATCTGATCAAGCCAATGGTCTACGGCCCGCGCGATCTTATCTTCAGATGCAACTAGCTTGTGCACCAACTCTAGAGTCCACACTATCGGCTGATCGAGATTTCACCTTCCCTGGCTGTCGGCTAGCCTCGCGATCCAATCATACAGCTCTGATGAGAAGGTTTCAAAGAAGATCTTGTGGATTTCCGTATATATGTAGCGATCCAGCCACCTCTTCTCAGGCATCTGCGGGGTTTTGTTTTCCTGTAATACGAACTCATGAAGCTTCTGATCCACCCAATCTTCAATTTCCTTCTTCATAGGGTTCCAGTGTTCCGACATCAGACATCCCTTAGGCAGATCCTGGGTCCCAGCAATGGAACCATTTGTTGGCTTATTGGGGCCTGACCCAGGTTCAGAAATGTTTAGCCAAACAAATCCCGCACTACCGGCCCTTTCGGCAAAATTCTATGGAGCACGGACTGAAGTCTCACCCAAGGTAGTATGGGAGGGTGCTGGAACCAGGTTTTTGCACCTTAGGGATGTCTTGATGAGGTCTGGAAAGGTCATGAACCGATCCCACAAGCACGCGCCGCTCTGCGCGGCTATCTGGCCATCGCGTAGCAATATGAGGAGGCACTTTCTAGATTCCTTACCCTTAGTATGTTATTATTATAGATCTTACTTCATTAAATGGTATTAATCTAACATTCAATATTTATAACCAGTGCGCACAAACATAAACCTTGAAGATATTCATAAAACCATAACATAAGAACGAACACACAGATCTGTAACCAAATACACAATAACTTAGTAACACTTATCTCTTATTAATCTTTGGTTCCAGTACAACCCAATTTTGCCTTGGACACTCAGTTGCATGTCTCCACTCACACAACTTTGGACTCTACCGAGACTCTGCACACACAGCTGCAGAGCCTACTCTACTACTACCACCCACAACTCGGACTTATAGACTTAGAGCGAATATTGTTGTTAACAACCCATAACACTTCAAATCTAAACCAACCAAAAACTACCTTCTACACTTAGAGCCTCGCTCTGTTTATACCTCCCCATGGTCCGTAGACCATGGGTAGGCCAACCCACTCTATCTTAATTTACAATATTTTAGGCGGACAACCCTTTGACTTGACTTATTACAATTCGCGCTTCTTGTAGTTCGCGGAACCTTTACACTACCATTACCAAAAATTGTGGGCTTTAAGCCCCAAAACCATTAAGCAAGGGATCTATTGCCCAATAGTCATAGAGTGGGAGAAGGCTCTGCAACTAAGTGCGCAAAGGCCTAGTAGTCTACAGCTGAGTGCACAGACCCCTGCTACTAAGTGCATAGGGTAGGTTGAGTATGTAACTGATTGAAGCATTAATAAAGAGAATTTTTACAATATTTCTATGTATCTTTTCCTGTTCTATGCATTGAAGTATATTGGGTATGAATTGCAAACTTATTGTTTATTTGTTGCACGAACTTATATGAATGTGCTGAATAAGTGCATCTAATATAAGGTATCTGTTTAGGTGAAGATAACTAAATATTATAAGAAGATAAGTAAGATCTGCGATGCGACTTGGGGAACTAGCGCAAATCACTGATTTAGCAGCATGAAGCTTCTTAACCCCTGGTTAGCGTTGCACGAAGTCGAGTGTAAGAGGGCACGAAGGCCTCACAGGTTAGGAAAGTGCATGAAGTGACCTGCATGAAGGTATTCACAGTTGGACTAAATCGACCCCTTAGACATATCAAGGGTGCGAAAACTTGGTTCTAGTATCCCCCCATATTACTGCTGGTGAGACCTCAGTCCGTGCTCCACGGGTGTTGCCGAAAGGGCCAATAGTACAGGGATTTGTTTGGCTAATTAACTCCAAACCTGGGTTAGGCCCCATCAAGCCAACATTCCATTAAAATTTTGTATCTCTACTCCTCATTCATGAGACAAAATGATAGGGGGTTTAATAGAAGGGATCCCATTAACACTGTAAGGATTCACCAACACCATCCTCAGCTAGAAATATTCATAAGGCATAATTGGATGGGGTACTTTGAGAAATTGAGGGGGTACGATGGTGAAGTGGCCCAAGATTTTTCTCTCTCCCTCATTCCACTCACTAGGACCCATGCCACTGTTTTGGTGAGAGGCATCTCCATAGAGCTCACCCCTGAACTCATAAGAAGAATTACCACACTTCCCTTAGGAGTGCCTTGGACAAAGGAAGACAAGGGAGATAGCCAAACTGCAAAAAAGGAATTATTTTTAAAGGGAGAGGAGCCCATTGAAGACAAAAATGGAGTGAGGAGAGCAATCCTACCATACCCTTGGAATGAGGGAAGCTACCATCTTATAAAATACATATCATGTGAAGGTAGGTGTACTGTGGTATATGGACATAACTTTAGGTTTCTTGAAGAATTAGGGTTTGGAGTAGAAACACCTCCTCACCACATGGTCAACATACCATACTTTCTTATGAAATCATTGATAGATACAAGCATGAAGGTGCAGGAGGGAAAATACGAACAACTAGCCCACCATGGGTTAATTAGAATCATCATAGAAGAGGTCCTCCAAAACCTCATAATTCCTATCCAATGGAAAATTTTCAGAGACATGCAACTAGAGGAGGATATCAAAGCCCTTACATATGATATTAGCCCTACTGTTAATGAAAAGGATGAAGAAAAGCCTGAAATAGATGAAGAAGAAGCAGAGAGGGATGAAGAGGAAATAGATGAAGAGGAAGAGCAAGAGCAAGAGAAGGGAAGTGATGAAGAAACAAAGGAAGATGTCAAGGAGGAAACTGATAAACAAGAAGATGATCAAGAGGGAGAACAAGAGGAGAAGGACAAAGGTGAAAACGGAAATGGAAAATAGGAGGTAGAGGACAAGGAGGAGTCAGTCAGGGTGTCTCCAGAACCCACTGAGTAAAAGGCAACAACTGCCCTCACTGCCCTTAGCATCCCTATCATACAAAAAGGCAAGAGATAGAGGCAAACCCCCTTATACT
This sequence comes from Pinus taeda, assembly GCA_000404065.3. Classification (NCBI taxonomy): domain Eukaryota; kingdom Viridiplantae; phylum Streptophyta; class Pinopsida; order Pinales; family Pinaceae; genus Pinus; species Pinus taeda. The sequence continues at coordinate 95,446 of APFE030000172.1, forward strand.
TTAGAACAAGAAAAGGTACAAGGATAAGGCAAGGAAAACCTCAAACTCCAACCAAGGTTCCGTTTGTTATTGAGGGCTCACCTAAACAACAGGAGAAGATGGCTCCTCTTACAAAAACTCAAGGAGAAGGATCCTCAGCATAAACCTCCCCTAAGTCTCCTATCACTTATGAGAGAAGACCTTTGACTAGATCTACCTCATCAAAAGGAAAAGACATCATACAGGATATACAATAGGACCTATAGGAAGCAAAGGCAATCCTACACGAAACTCTGCTAAACCTATGGGAAACTCAGAATTGGATAAGGAAGGAAGTATGTAACACAAAACAAAGAGAGAGGACCCAGAGCTAAGGGAACCTAGTCCTGAACCTATCCTTGACTCCTACTATAGATTTATTGAAGGGGGAAGGGTCATTCCACAAATATTTTCCATCCCATTATTCTTTGAGCTTGAGAAAGAAAGATCTAGAACACATAGATGGATGCAGATTGTCGATTCCAAGGGAGTGGAGGACATTGTCACATGGAGGAGAAACTCAAAGAGATGGGAATAGAACTAAGTAGCATGAGGGATAGAGAGGCCATAATAAAAACTCAGTTGGAGGAAGAAAATGCATGGTTGAAAGGACAACTGTAAGAAAGAGAGAATCAGTTGGCATCCATGGCCAGTCTATCTTTGGAAGCAATCCAATGTAGGATACCAGCTAAGTCCTATGCATTATACCTTAAGGAAAAGTGGTTTCAGTTCCAAATAAATACCCTAGCATAGAGAGGCACTATGCCATTCCAGGAATATAGACAGTTCATTGATCTTTGTGATCAAAGCACATTGGAAGATAGGGCTAAGATGTTTGAGTGCTACTTGCATAACATGGCCTTGACAGATATGAATGTATGGGACCCTAATGAAAAGCTAGGGGATTTAAAGTTGATGGATTTGGCATCATGGATGAACCATGAGGAAGTAAGGGCTGCATAAATGAAGAAGATATTAGCAAAGGAACAAACATAGCCACTCATGATAAGAGTTGAGCAGACCAATCCAATGGCTGTCATCAACACACATAATTTAATTGAAAATGATCCTCAACTTCCACCTAGGTATCTTGCTGCCCAAGAGCAAGCAATTACACATTTTGAGGATATGTTCAGACTGTTAGGGGATGACATCATGCAATCTTTTCAAAGGAGATGGAATACTTTGCCTTACAGTTTGAAAATCAGAGAGTACCATTCAACTCTCTGATTATACTAGAGCTATGAAAGACATGGATATTGATAGATTTGCTCAAAGGATGAGCAACAATTTCAGTAGGGGTTGATCTTATTGTGAGATCTTAGACAATTATTAAGGTATTACAGACTCATTTGCATGGATTTGCCTATGTTACTTTCTGCAATGGATCGATAAGATTATGAAATACATAGACAATGAAGCAGTTAAAGAACATAATAAAAAACACACATAAACATAACAAGTTTAATAAGGAGTTCACCCAACACTCCTAGGCTATGTCTCCTGGTCCAGCCTTCAGTGGTTACCTATCTATTATGTCTTCAAAAACAGAGTTTTACAAAAGTATGAGCTCAATTTGAGTCTTAACACACAATAAATACAACAACAAGAGTTTTGCTTGAACCCCTCAAGCCTCTCTGAGTACACAGATTCTCTCTATCACTCTCTGTCTCTGTCTTTGCTCTGTCTCAACACTACCTCCCTTTGTTTGCTCTCTGTCTATGGATTTAAAGCCAATTGATGTTTTCTATCCATTTCTCTTTCTCGGGCTCTCTGGCTTCCTGACCTCTATCTGCTCAGATCCCCCTCTGAGCGTTAGCAATCATTGCTAAACGTTTTCAGGGATGGTGGTCACCTGTACTGTAATGGAATGTGTCATCGGACCTTTGAAATCCTTGGAAATCGACGTTCTCTATTTACACAGAGAAATACATTCAAACACAGAAAAATTCCAACAAACACTGTTTATCGCACTTCAAATATCCATAAATCCGCCTTATACTCCTATCAGGTTTGCCAGTATATTGACATCGCATCTCCACCGTTGATCTGGGAGATCCAGATCCAATGGTTGGGGTTCATTTCGAGCAACTCTTCCATATGGGGGTTAACTGTCTGATAAGGGGGGTTTTTCTCTCCTTAGCCTGGATACATGGAAGCCAGTGTATGGGATCGGGCAGAGCCCGGCCCAAACCACTTACCACCTTTGGCCCGCCCGAAATCCCGCTTATATCGTGATTTCCATTTGTATTCAAAAATACATTAAAACCTTGAAAACCCATAAAATGGCTTTAGTGAACTTGAAATCATATATAATAGCATTAATAAACCCTTTCGGGTCCAGTTTCATTGCATCGACACTTTTTCCTTTGTATTTCGTTTATTTAACGAAAATGTAAAATACAAAGGAAAACCCTGTTTTCCAGATCTCAAAATATATATAATATCATCTATATTTTCATCGGGTTTGGCTATCGCAAGCCATATGTATATCGGCCCCGCTCCATTCTAATGTGCCGACGTGATATTGCAATGTGATTGATCGCAATCACATATCACACATACCCCGTGTCATTGTAAGCGCTCCTTTGTATTTGACGATTGCAATATTGCGCGTTAACTTGGGCCGTCAATCTGTATGCTTGATTGACAGTCCTCGTTGACTTGCGCTGATCGCGATCACAACTATCGTGTGATAGCCCCGATTTCCTTCGCTTGCCATCACTGATTGCGATATGTCGATCAGATCTGGACCGTTGATCAGCCAGATCTAACGACTCCGATGCAAAGTTGTTTTAAGCCTCCGATAGGCCTTATTTCACTAATTTCTTCATGTTTTTGCCTCCTGATAGTATAATTTGACTTTTTAACAAGTTCTTCTTTTGCGATAGTTTTCAATGTTTGAAGACTTAGAGGGTTTTCTAGGATCCATTTAGATCACGCCTTCCCACTAAAAAGGCTTTTGGACCACCAAAAGTTGGTTTTTAAGCATCAATCAAGTGAGGATACAACTTCCTCACTTGCCCAATCTCTATCCATCTTGCACTGCTCCGTTTTGAACCTTTGAGTTTGATTCTGAGGTACTCAACATCCCCTCTCCATGTAGTTCTCACCTTCCTATCTAGAACTGTATCTTCCTACAACTCATTGAGATATTCAGGCAACAGATCATCAATAGAAGGCAACATACTTTGCTCGGAATCTTCAATCAATGAAGGTTCATATAGTATCAAGTTCTCTGCATTAACTACTGAATAGATGTGCATGTAAGCTGGCAAATCAAGTTGAAAAGAATTCTCACCAATTTTCTCAAGTATCTTGAAAGGCCCATACCTTATTGGCTTCAGCTTCTTACCTGCACCTTGCATTCTGTCTTTGTTGATGTACAACCAGACTTGATCACCATGTTGGAAGCTATGCTCAATTTGATGCTTATCACGCCTTGCCTTGTACTTGGCTTAACTCTTTTCCAGTTGTTCCTGCACTGCCTGGTGAATTTCTTGGATCTGTTCAATGAACTTGGTTGCTTTGTCCACATCACTGTGTCCATCAACTGATATGTCTTTACTAAAGACAAAATCCAAGGGAGACCTTGGTGTAAAACTAAAACAAGTCTCAAAAGGAGATCTTTGTGTAGAAGAATGTTTAGCACAGTTGTAAGCATGTTGCACATAACATAAATGTTCATCCCAAAGCTTGGGATGCTTGTTGCAATAGCCTCTGAGATACAGGATCATTGTCCTATTGACCACCTATATTTGGTCATTTGTTTGTGGATGAAATGTTGTGCTCTTCTTCAATCTAGTGTCCATTAACTCCCATAGACTTGACCAAAATTCCCCAACAAATCGGGAATCTCGATCAGAGACAATAGAAGTGGGTAACCCAAAGTGAAACCATACAGGTTGAAAGAACAACTTTGCTGTTTGTTCAGTTGTAATCTGCTTATTACAAGGTATTAAAATACACATTTTGCTGAACCTGTCCACAATAACATATAAATAGTCATGACCTTTTCTAGACTTTGGCAATCTCCCAACAAAGTCCATGGAAACACTTTCCCAAGGAGGAGAAGGAACTAGAAGTGGAGTGTACAAGCCTAGTTTTCTATTGATGGGCTTGCTTCTAGCCTACATGGTACACCTTTTAATATGTCCAGAACCTGTTTCATGCATTCTTGGCCAATAACAGAACCTTTGTAGCTGTGCAACTGTTTTACTTACACCAAAATGACCTAATATTAGAGAAGTATGTGCTTCTCGGATTATGTTAACTCTTTCAGTTTGAGGAATGCATAACTTTCCAAATGATACAAAGTTGTTCCTTAACAGATAATCTGATCTTCTACTTGTTTGCCATGACTTAAAGTTGCAATATAAATCTTAAAATCTACATCTTGAGCAATGTTTCATGTAGGCTTCATCAATACTGAGTTATGCTTAAGTATAGTAGATGTATTTATAATTGGTCTGGATAACATATCTGCAACCTTATTGTGTATTCCTTTCTTACATCTGATGAAAAGATGAAACTGTTGTAGAAAACCCATCCACCTATAGTGTCGTGATTACTGCAATTTAGTTTGTGAGTGTAAATATTGAAGTGGTTGATGTTCAATATGTATAACTGTTTCTTTGCCCATTAGGTAATGTTTCCACTTTTTCACACTCTGCACTAATGCATACAATTCTTTATCATAGGTGGGATAATTAACTACTGCAGAATTAAATGTCTCAGAATGATAACATATGGGTTTACCATGTTGCATCAACACTACTCCCATGGCATAGTGACTGGCATCTGTTTCAATCTCGAATGGTCTTTGAAGATTTGGCAATGCTAGTACTAGTGTTGTACTAATTTTTTCTTTCAAGGTGTCGAAGGCTTTCTGCTGTTTTCCTCCCCATTGAAACACCTTTTTCAATCCTGTCAAAGCATGTAAGGGAGCTGCAATCCAGGAAAAGTTAGCAATAAAATTTCTCCAATATTTTGTTGCTCCTAGGAAGCTCCTAACTTCTGTAGCAATTTTGGGTTTAGGTTAGTTCATAATGACTTCAACCTTAGAGGGATCTATCTTCAATTCACCACCCCCTACAATATGACCCAAATAATTTAAAGATGTTTCGCCAAATTCACATTTTGATAACTTCACATAGAGATTTTCTTTTTTCAAAACATCTAGAGTCTGCTTTACATGCTTTAAATGTTCTCCCCATGTTTTACTAAAAACAATAATGTCATGTAAATATACAATTACAAAATAATCAATAAAAGGCCTGAGTACATCATTCATAACTCTCATGAAAGTGGC
>APFE030000173.1:0-10501 GCA_000404065.3 Pinus taeda
CTGTTGAGTTTTGAGTCCTTGACTCTTGACTCTTTCATATCATTATGACATTATGATATTTTTTGTAAACATTATATCACTGTGACAATGAAAATTTGAAGTTTGAAGTTGGGCCTTGGCAATTATAACTCATTGGTAATGATTGTGAATTATGAATATGATGCTTTGTGAAAGACTAAAGTTGTTTTATTTCATCTCATTATTCATGTTTCATTTTATAAATTTTTAACATTTCATATCATGTTAACAGTTAGAAGTTAGGACTTAGAAATATCTTTGATATTACTTCTTGTAATGGTTAAACTTGGCTTACAAGTACAACTTGTTACTTTGGTGATCAATGATGATAAATGTTATTGAATTGAATGCTATTTTAATTTATTATTTTACTAAGGTTGATGACGATTATAATTTCTAGATGATTGATGTGATATGGTTCAATGATCAATTTATGTTTTTTTATGTTTTTTATGTCTATTTCATCATTCTACATGTTTTTGTTGACATATATGTATCAAAAATTAAAAAATATATATATTTTTAAAAAATCGCTCCGGGATTCGCTCCCAAACCGGGAGCTTCTGAAAATGGTCGCTCCCGCTCCTGCTCCCCGCTTCCGCTCCCGCTCCCAAGTAACACTGAAGAAAACCTTGATGAAGGTTAGCCCAACACTTAAATTTTGATGACCCTGATCCAACAAAGAGAAAATGAGGACTAATGCCCTAGCTTTCTCTTCCAAGTGACTACATAGCCCCTCAATGGATTGACCCAAGAGCTCTATTTGATTCTTGCAAAAAATCTTATGGAGCACGATACCTACAACAGGTAAGAAGAAGAAGAATAGAAGAATCAATCTAAAAGACAATTATTTGCACCAAAAAAGTTCTTATTATGGTATGATGATCTCATAGTAGAACATAAGGCGGCTTGGAAGTAGGAAGTGGGGGTGGGGGGCGACAATTTTCAAAAGCTTCTTGGTTGGGAACAAATTTGGGAGCATTTCTTATGTACTATAAATTTTTAGATATTTGGATGCATATATTTCAGCAAAAGCACGTAGAATGATGGATTAGTTATAAAAAGAATAAAAGCATGGATTAAACCATATAACATCAATCATCTAGTAATTATAATCTTCATCAACCATAGGTCCACACGTTACAACATCTTGTTTCTCATCATGTTGCGTGTGGAGCTTGATTATCTTCCTTATTAGAAAGTATTTTTTCGGTTGTGTTTGTATCTCAGTCCGTAATGGAGGGGCTTACTCCCCCATTAGTGTTGCAGGGGGATCCTTTCAGTCGCCCTTGGCGGGGCTTCAGGGGTAGCGTCCCCAAAAGGAAAATTTTGAGAAAGTTGCCTTGTAAAATATTGTAATTTTGTAGTCAATCTAGATTGTTCATTAGGCAACAGATATGACAATAGAAGTTATGTTAGTTTAAGGTTTTTTTCCATACAAGGAAACCCTCCATTTGTATGAGGCAATTGTATTGAGGCTGGGTATTATTTTGTATATGTTCCTATCTTTTGCTAGCACTCGATCACAAGTTTTGACTCATACAGTCTTATTTTCATCACATGGCATAATCTTGTAGAGATGTTTTCTTACACAAGTTTATGAACTAGTGTAGGGTTTTTTAGAATAGGAGCATGTTAAATTTGTTGTTCCAACCCTTTTCCTTTTCACTAGCTTTTGCAAGGGTTTTTTTTCTTTTGCGAAGAAAATCTAGGGAGTGGCTTTTTTTATGGGGGAATGTGCTCCCAAAAATCACTTCCAAACAGGAGCAATTTGGGAGTGTGCTCTAGGGGTTGCTCCTTGAGCGCTTCTTGTTATGCTCTTGACTTGCGAGAAGATACTAGAATACCAAATATGTGAAGAAATATAACCTAGAACACAGAACAACGAGAAATAACATCATGTATTTTATTATTCAGAAAGGAAAGCAATGTTCACTTGCCTCTTCGAGGGGGCAACCTCCAATAGAGCAGTGCTCGATTACAAAATAAGACACGATGCTCCTCAAGGGGAGTCTCTATCCTTTATATAGGATTCATACATGCAATACCATGGGTCAGTACCATGGTTCTTATTAATACCATATATCTAATACTATGGCCCATTTGCAACTAACTGTGGTCCCTTCTTTAAATGTGGGTCAACCACTTACAATTATTAATATGGGCTTTATTGACTCTTTAACTAACTGTAACTATGACTTGACCCTATTACATAAATAAGGTGGTTAGGGTTGGACCTAACACTTCCATTCGGAGCGCGCTTCGAGAGCGGGTGTGGGGGGGGGGGGGGTGGGTCCCCCACAACATTGGTTCAACAACACCACATATGGGAGGAGGGAATAACTTTATATAATAATTCTTGGATGACAGTGGTGTTGAAGGAAATGTAACTAGGTTTGGTCTTCATAAATGTACTTTTGATATTTGTACTTATTCAAGAAAAGAAATATTATTTTTATAATATATGTCAATGAGTTTCTTGCTCTTTGAAATAGGTTTAGCACTAGCTAAAGTGCTATAGGTAAGTGAAATAGTCAAAAGAAAAAGGTTGAAGACCTTAAAGGTCATGTTACATCATCTATGATTATGTATTAAAGTCAAGAGAATACCTCCAAGCAAAGTCAAGTCTCCTCCTATGCAAAGGCACCATCAAAGAAGCTCCTTCACGCATGCAAAACCACCTTAGAAACGATCCAAAGTCTGCACAACAAGTCGGGCTTCTAGTCGGCCTAAAAGGAGGGATAGTCCTCTATATATAGAGGCTGTCCACTCCAATATATCGCACCAAGATAGCTCTGAAATCAGCAAGGAAAAGGAGGCAAGAAAAGAACGAAGAAGGCTGAAGAAAAGGGGTTCCAAGGGCAGCAAAGGAGAAGGGTACATAACCGAAGTTGAGAGGACTGTTTTCTAGGGTAGAAAACAGTTACCCGTGTGAAGAAGGAGAGGGTCTCTCTGGTGTTATAGCAGCCCTCTACTAGAGTCACATAAACCTCATCATTTGGGCTGAGAGCATAGACCTAAAGTACCTCCCACTCAAGCGAAGAAATAAGGAAGAAGAGCAAACGTAAAGGCTGTTCTAAAGCCTATTACAGTCACATGTGCGTAGGAAAAGGAGGCTGTCTTTGCTGTTATAACAACCCTCCTATTACAGTCATTCAAGTTGATTGCTTACTGAAGAGAAGGAAGGGATCATGTCAAGAAAAGGACTTATCAAAAGGTACCTTTTCTAGTTTAACAAGTTTTATCAACGATTGAAAAAGAACGAAGTGCCAGAAGAATAAGGTCGAAGTGCCGGAAGGAGGAAGCACCGAGGAAACAAAGTGTTGGAAGGACTTGACTTGTGCTTGGAGGATATTCAAGTCAGGGGTCTAGCGTTTGGCATTGATCAATAAGAAGCTTCAATAAGAGAAACTTACTAAAGGGTTTTCCTCCCAAGAGAAGAGAGATTTTGGCTCGGGCAGAGAGCCAACATTTATGTTCTTGTTCTTATGTTTTGGTAGCAGTTTGATGCAATACACACACATGCATTAATAATAATAAGAAGAAGATTAAGTTAACAAGAAAAATTAAAAAAGCATTAATGTAAATAACCAAGTTACAAAAAAAAGGCTATTTCGAATGTTATATAGAACTTGGGTGAAAAAATGCTGGGAGGAGTAGGAGAAAAACGCGCAGCTAAGGTTTCTGTGAGTTTTAGTGCTTGCTCCTAATGGAGAGCCGCAGAGGAGGGAGCTCCACTCCCTCCTACAAGGTGGCCGTAGCCAGTAGAGGCAAGTCCCCACCGGGTAATGTCAAAGGTTTTGGGGAAAAGGAAAAAAATAATAATGAAAAGGAGACAGACGGGGTTAGGCCCAAGGAAAATGTCAGCACTAAAGACAAGGAGGAAGAAAACAAAAGCCAGAGAACAAGGGACAATAAACAAAAGGGATCATGCAGACCCAAAATGGAGACTACTCCTAGAGTAGTACTAAACGATCTTGCACTGCAGGCACACAGGGAACATATGGGGACTTACGCTATAATCTGCAAATTCATGGGACTATGGCCCACGGAAAAAGCTTTACAGATGTGGATCAAGTACCACTGGAAACCCAAAGGAAGCATTGATCTGCATCTTTGGTCAAAGGGATTCTTCACCGTGTTGTTCACAAGTATCAAAGACAAAGACAAAATATTCGAAGGAGGACCCTACTTTTATGCAGTAGCTGGCCTCTATATGCGGCCCTGGATTATGAACTTTGTTCCAGAGCAAGAGACTTTCACTTCGGTACCCGTCTAGGTAAGGCTCTATTCTCTACCTCTTGATTACTGGCAAACTGAATCGCTTGCTGCCATAGGCAATAAACTAGGTCGTTTTGTCAAAGCTTCGGAAGCCACAAGAAGGGGCAAATACACTTCCTATGCAAGAATCTGTGTAGAAATGGATCTGTCAGGAGCTCTTCCGGATGAAGTTATTCTGGAAATTTTTGATGAGGATTGGGTGCAAATACTGGACTATGAGCATATCCCGTTCAGATGTCGTAAATGCCACGAACATGGACACTTGTTCAGAGATTGCTCTCTTAGCAAAGTAGACAATAGGAGCAAACAAAATGTAATGAAGGACACAAAAAGCTTTCAGAAAGTAGTAAGTAGAGGAAAAGGAGGAAAAAAAGGACCAAAGCATCTTCGTAATGAGGGTCAAAGGGCTAGTCAAAATAGGTATCAAGCACTGGAAGAGAATGAAGAAATGGCAAATGAAGATCAATATATGGAGGATGACCCTAATGAAAAGGAAAAGGAAGAAAACTGCCACCCAACACAAGAGATTGGTAATAAGAAGGAAATTATGATGAGTGAAACAGAACTAGAGATGGATTAGGAAATGACCCAGAGTGAAACATATATAGAGGATCATGAACTTCAAGAAATTCTAGATAAGGAACACCTAGATTTGGAAGGGTTCTTGAGGCAGGGAACCATGGGAGGGATAGATTCACTACCCCAAGAAGATTGCAACAAAATTCAACAATTGTTTTTATGGAAAACTCAAGAAAAAGGGTTAGACAAAGGAAAAACCATGGACAAGCAGGAGTACAGAGGTGTGAAAACAATTAAATCAACTCCAGGATTAGCTACCAGAAATGCAGGAAAGAGAATGGGTAGGAAAAAGCAGAAGGACCTCTTGATGGAGTGTGGAAAGTTAATGATAAAATCAGGTAAGATGAAAGACCTAACCAATTACTCCTTTACAAATCTTGAATTATGAAGTTCACATCTTGGAATATTAGAGGTCTAGGTAGTAAAAGGAAACAAAGAATGCTAAGTTACATAATGAAAGAAGAGATGCCAGATATGATTTGCATCTAGGAAACCAAATGTTCCATTCTGAAAATAAAACAAATTCATAGCAAATGGCTCAACAAATTTGAGTTTCTAGAAGTCAAAGCTGAAAGCACATCGGGGGTATTCTAACTCCTTGGAATCCCCAGAAAATCAGCATTATAGACGCTGAAGCATCTAGAAATTACTTATCAGTGGTCATGCAACCAGTGGGGGTTTTGGAAACCTTCCTGGTCACAAATGTTTATGACCCTCAAAAAATAGATGACAAACTCAAATTGATAGGCTCCCTAATAGATCTCAGGAATAGACAGGATGGGATTCCTTGGATCTTGGGAGGTGATTTTAACATGATCAAGTCTCTTTCGGAAAAAAAAGGAGGAACCAAAGCGTTAGCTAAAGACTCTTTAGCATTCCAATGATTCACAGGTGATATGAAATTGGTTGATTCAGAATTGAGCAATGGCTTTTTTACATGGAACATCAAAAGAGGAGGTGAGGCACAGGTAGCCTCTAAATAAGATAGGTTCATGATTTCGGAGGAGCTGATGATTGTAGATAAAGAAATAACAGCAAGAATCCTTCCCTTCAGAGGGTCTGATCACTGGCCGATTCAATTGGAAATCAAGGGTATGGTTTCTCCCAGAAATAGGCCGTTCAGATTCAAGAATATCTGGCTCTCCCACCCGGATTTCATCAGTAACATTGAGAAATGGTGGTTTGAAGACCTGCAATTACAAGGATCACAAATGTACCTCCTTCATAAAAGACTAAAGTATGTCAAGTTCAGGCTCAAAGAATGGAACTAGAAGGATTTTGGAAACATTTTTGTGAACAAAAATTCTTTGGAAATCAAAATTCAGGAACTCAACCAGGTATTGATCCAAGACAGCTTTGACAAAGTCAAAAGTGAGCAGGTTGACAAATATCATCAAGAATGGGAAAATTTATGCAAACAAGAGGAAATATTTTGGAGACAAAAGTCTAGAGTTCAGTGGCTCAAGGAAGGAGAGCGGAATACAAGATTTTTCCACAGATCCACCATAGCTAATAGAGCACACAACAGAATCGCTTTGATAAAGAACGAGAATGGGGAGCTTTAGAACACTCATAAAAATATTGAAGCTGTGCTTGTTAAGCATTTTCGAAACATCACTCGAGAAAACAATTGAAATAGGGAACAATCCATCAAGGAAATTATAAGGCATATCCCTAAGTTGGTGTCTAGATAGGACAATTTTAACTGCAATAGACCAGTTACTGAAGAGGAAGTAAGCGAGGTCCTCAAAGACATGCAGAATTGCAAAGCACCAGGCCCGGATGGTTTCAATGTGGATTTTTTTAAAGCTTGTTGGCGTATTGTCAAACAGGATATTCCGAATGTGGTGGAGGATTCTAGGTGTAGCAAAACCATCCTGAAAGCCCTCAATGCCTCCTCCATCTCCTTGATCCCCAAACAGGAATCAACTCAAACTGCAGATAAGTACCAACCCATAGCTTTATGTAATGTAGTATACAAGATAATATCCAAAGTTGTTGCTAACAGATTAAGACCTCTCCTTCCTTATTTAGTATCAGAGGAACAGGAAGGTTATGTGGAGGGCAGACAAATTTTAAATCACATTATTCAAGCCCATGAGGTGGTTCACACGCTTACTAGTAAAAAGCAGACGGGGATGATCATGCAGTTGGATATTGCCAAAGCATATGACAAGGTGAATTGGATTTACATCAAGAAGGTCCTCACTGTTTTTGGCTTCGATCACAACTGGGTCAGATGGGTCATGTCTCTGGTGACTTCTTCCAGCTTTTCAATTTTGGTGAATGGCTCTCCCTCAGAGATTTTCATTCCTTCTAAAGGCCTCAGGCAGGGAGACCCGCTCTCTCCCTTTCTTTTTATTCTCATGATGGAAGGACTTGGCAGATCCATTAAGCATGCCAAGGAACTGGGCAAAATCAAAGGACTTCAATTATTTGAGAATGGTCAAGCTCTGACTCAACAACAATTTGTAGATGACACCATGCTGCAAGGAATCCCCACAGTCAAAGAGGCTTCAACCTTCAATCAAATCCTGAAGGGATTTGCCATGGCTACAGGTATGGAGGTCAATCTCTCTAAGTAAAAGATCTTCTTCTTAAACACTAACATAGCTATTCAGAGAAATATCTCAAGAATTCTTGGCTTCCAAAGGGATTCCCTCCCCACAAAGTATTTGGGAATCCCTCTCACAACCAAACCTATGCACAAGAGTATATGGGAACCGGTGCTTAATAAGATGCAGGACAAAGTCAAAAATTGGACCTTCAGAGTCTTGAACTTGGCAGGCAGGTTGGTTCTGACAAAGGCGGTTTTGCAATCCATCCCGGTTTTTATGTTATCAGCCCTCCCAGCTCCCAAAGGGGTTCTAGAGCAATTCAGGAATATACAAAGAGATTTCCTCTGGGGTAAGGAAGAAACAAAGAAGAAGTGGGCTCTGGTCTCTTGGGATAAAATCTGTAAACCCAAGATTCAGGGGGCCTAGGCTTGGATGATCAGGAGATTCTTAGTAAAGTGCTTGGAGCCAACCGTTGGTGGCGTTGGGTTCAGGAGCCAACAACCCAGTGGGCAAGGATCTGGAAAGAGAAATATGCTAGCTCTTGGCACACTAATGATCTCATAAGGATGTCAGGAAATTTAAAAGGATCTCATATCTGGAACAAAGCCTGGGAAAATAGAAGCCTGGTTCAAAATAATAGTTTTTATCCTGCTCAGAACTCCGGAAAGTGGAGAAGCTCGAGGATAATTGATTGCAGAGAGGATAGCCCCATTAAAATTAAAGCAGAGGCTCAGGGGAGATTGCTTAAACAAAGAATGATTTTAGTTACAGAGGGGCAGGATCAATTGAGATGGGGCAATAACAATAAAGGCACTTTTAATCTTAAGGAAGCTAAAAGTATTCTCCTTGGGCTTGATTCCAGTGATCCAGAAGATACGTGGAAGCACCGCTGGAAGCACCAAGGTTGGATGAAAATCAAGCTTTTCATGTGGTTGGTTCATCATAAGAAAATTTTAACTTGGGACAACATTAGGAAAAGGGGGGTTATGGGGCCTTCCAGATGCCAGCTTTGTGAAGAGCAGGAAGAGACCATGGAGCACATTCTTAACAGCTGCTCTTACACCACATGGTTGTGGGATTCTTTCTCTATCATTTTCCAACAAACTAATAGGGATAGAAGTAGTATCACAAATACCCTAAACAAGTGGAGAGGAAACTATTCGGAGAATGAGTTCCTTAATTTGGCCTGGGCCTTCACGCCAAGCTTCATTATCTAGAATGTTTGGAAAGAAAGAAATAAAAGAATTTTTAAGAATGAAAAGGTTATTCCTCTAAGATTATTTGATCTAATCCTAAAACAAGTCAGGGAGACAGTTAGTATCACAGTTTGCAATCTCCTTAAAAATCCCCCCTCTGAGACTAAGCTAAGAATTCTTAGACATTTGGGAATGGAAGGGATTATTCCCCAAGGACTGATTAAGAAGAACATAACTATGGATACAGAGAAGGATTTCTGGCAACCACTACCGAAAGGCTATATGAAATACAACATAGATGGGGCTTCAAAAGCAACCCGGGAACAACTGGTTTTGGAGGAGTTATAAGAGATGATAAGGGCAGTATTATCTTTATCTTCCACTGCCATTTGGGAAGAGCCACAGATAATATGGTAGAATTAATGACTCTGGAACAATGTCTAGAGTCTCTGATCCAGTACCATGGCTCTAATGTCATCGTTGAAGCAGACTCAAAGATAACCATTAACTCAGTGAAAAGAATCAACTGTGGTACTCGACCGGAGAAAATCTCCACTCACTGGAAACTAATCCAGGTCTACCAAAGAATCCACGTTCACCTTTAGGGGCTTTGAACGATTAGTTTCAACCATGTTCGACGTTCGGCCAATAAACTAGCGGACCTTCTAGCCAACCAAGGGTTGAATAATGCTGATGGAGGAATGGCGAAAAAGTGGCAAGAGATACCTCAAAACAATTTAAAGGTTCTATGCGATGAACAAGCCGCAAAAGACAAAGAAGTGTTTAGATATCATGCCAGGTTGAATAGCATGAATTGATTTCTCCGACTAGAACTTATTTAACCTATCAGTATGTACTTAGTGGAAGGGAAAGCTAAAGTTGGTCTCATTTTATCCCAGAGTTAGTTGAATGAGGTTCTCAGTTCTTTTGCAGACATGTTGCTTGGTCTTTTCCCAAACAAGCACAATATCGGAGTCCAATTCTGTAGCAGAAATAAACAGAATGCGTGGTCCGTTTTTCAGGCAGCCGGATTTTCTACCTTTCCGCTTTTGGGCTTGCAAACCATGGCATGGTTAGTTTTCTGGTGGTTGCGCGATACATAAGCGGTTTATGGTTTTGTAGTTTTAGGAGCGATTCCATAGAGATTGTTACATGTGGCAGGTTTGTTGATTTTGATACCGCCTTTGATCGCACACTATCTCTCTGTCGAGTTAGGCTGCGCGATTTGATTTCTGGCTGTGGGATTCAGCAGCCAGGATCAATGGTTGGGATCGATCGTGTTGTTTTTTGTGGGGCCAGGTGTGTAGTGATCCAATAACTGATGACAACAAACAATATGCAGAGTTGAAAGGGGATTTCAAGGCTTACCTGAACTGCTGTGCGCTGATCTGCTATCTGCTCCTGTTCTCCTGCTGCCTTCTCTTGTTCAAGCTGATTCGATTACCGGGAAACCAGTTCCTCCCAGCCAATCCAGCAAGCTTCTCATCGAAGCTCACTGCCCCCGTGCCCAGAACCTCCGGTCAATGCAAGCTCTTGATTCCTGGTTTTCTCACTACCCTCTGTCCTCCTGCTCTCCTCCTTTCCTCGATCAGCTCAGTCCAGCGGTTTTTATATTAGCAGGCTTGGCGGTGGCCGCCCTCCAGCCTACGACCACCGCTCTTCCTCCTCCCGACACACCTCTGCATGCATGATCTCCCCCTTAGATATTTATCCTTCTGCTTTAAGTATTTTGCTTACTGTTAGGTTTGGTTGATGCGCTCCTTACATAAGGTTTCACTGTTTTTATCTTTTTATTACTTTAATGAAATAATATTATATTTTTATAAAACTCAAATTTTTATATTTTATAAAGTTTATTTATATATTTAT
>APFE030000173.1:11436-44840 GCA_000404065.3 Pinus taeda
GGTGGCAGGGCAAGACGATAGGCAACAGGTCCCACTCTTTCCACGACTTTAAATGGCCCAATAAATCGGGGTGATAGCTTTGTCCCTTTCCCGAATCGAATAAATTGAGTGCTTTTGGTTTGAAAGTTCGGTTATGTGAATAATAACTCTACGCTAGCATTAATAACAATTAAGATTTTTGACCAAGTTTATTTTGCACAGCTTGTGTAATTCAAGTAAGTGTTATCACTGCTCTGGCCGTTTCACACAGATCACCCTTGGGTAATTCTGTTAAAAAGTAAATCAAATTAAATCTAACTGAATTAAGTGCTTAAAGACTCATTTGCCAGACTAATTTAAACAATTCATGATTCGTTATGATAATCTAATCTATCAAAAGCATTTAACCTTATTTAAGTAGCGAATGGGTTGGTGGGGAACGACCCTAAATCTTTCGGATTTCAATGTTCTCTTAAAGAAGCTACCGAGCTACTTGGTTCTTTAGGTAATTTGCTACTGATTTCTGTGCTTAAAGGCACACTTGCCAGCCTTAGGTACTCAGCTAAATTTAAGCACTGCTTACCATCCTGAGACTGACGGGCAAACTGAAAGAGTAAATCAAGTACTTGAAGACATGTTGCGAATGTATGTAATGGATCAGCAATCACACTGGGAAAAGTATTTACCCTTAGTCGAATTCGCATACAACAACAGTTACCACAAGTCGATTGGGATGCCTCCATTTGAAGCTTTATACGGCCGACCTTGCAGAACACCGTTAAGTTGGGACAGGTTAGAAGATCGAGTGATAATAGGACCTGAATTAATCCATGAAATGGAAGCGCAGGTAAGGCAAATTAGGCAACAATTAAAGGAAGCTCAGGATAGACAGAAGACTTATGCTGATGCTCACAGAACTGATAGGAGGTATGAAGTAGGGGATCAGGTTTTCATCCGCATCAAGCCAAATAAAAGTACTATTCGATTCGGGAAAGGGACAAAGCTATCACCCCGATTTATTGGGCCATTTAAAGTCGTGGAAAGAGTGGGACCTGTTGCCTATCGTCTTGCCCTGCCACCTCACTTGCATAAAATCATAATGTATTTCATGTTTCTGTATTAAGACATTATATAGCTGATCTATCTCATAACCTTCAATGGAAGGAATTGCAGGTATCGGACGAGGGAGTCATATCGGTCGAACCTTTACGTATTCTGGAACGTAGGGTTCGACAGCTCAGGAACCGCTTGGTGAACCAAGTTAAGGTCCAATGGGACAAATATAGTCCTGGATCCACAACTTGGGAAAATACAGAGGACATATGTCAAAGATACCCTAGACTATGTCAATTTTGAAGGATTTTAAACTATGTTTTGTATATATTTTACTTCACTGCAATCAGAGAACCAGGACCATTTTTGAATGATTATAAATAAACGTGGAATTTTGTGACATAATATATGTTTAACTTCTGCTGGTACATGGATACCAAAACGATATATGTGGTTCATTTTATTAATTATAGTTGTCAAAGGAAAGTTAAGCCAGTTAAAGGGTTTTACTTCTAATAGAAATTTAGATATTGTAAATCTGTTTTATTTTTACACGTCAAATATGATCAATAGAACTCAGGAAATGACTACATTTTAGATGGAATTCAAAAGACATGCATAGAAAATGGTAAAAATATGTTATACTGAATAATACATGAGTTATTTTGAATATGCTGATGCACATTTTCCGAATGTATGAGTGAGTGTATAATTGCAGATGAAAGTAAATGATTCAATTACCGGGAAACCAATTCATCCCAGCCAATCCAGCAAGCTTCTCACCGAAGCTCACTGCCCCCGTGTCCAGAAATCTTTTTTCACAGTAAAGTACATGTGGTCCTAATATATATGAGATATGCATACATATTGTAGGACTTTTCAAAGTTAAGACTAGAGTTTTCTTTTTAATTATATGCAATGGAAAAATTAGTAAAGTTTTTCCACAATTTAAAGTCCGAAGAGAGTAATCTTAAGTGTGTATAATAAATTTTGGCTAACCATGTTCTACTATTAATTTAGCATGTACTGATTTGTTTGAAGAAGTTCTTGGAATGGGCTTATGAAATAATTTTGTGGTGATTGGTTTGCATTACACTTTAAAATGGAAAACTCTCATGAAAACCTATCAACAATAGCCGTAACAACAATAATAGTAACAGGCCGGCATGGCTTCAACGTTATGATTTGGTGGGCAAAATCGGGGAGGGCACCTACGGCCTTGTATTTCTTGCGCGAAGCAAATTACCCAACAACAGAGGTCTCCGCATTGCAATTAAAAGTTCAAGCAATTCGAGCGGACACCATGTGCTTTCGACGGCACTCGGGCCAACGACCAATCCCTAAATCATATCGCGGCCCTGTGTAAATGCACACTTCTCCTATCGACAGGAAAAACCCAGAACACAGAGTGCGAGGGTTTTGTTGCTAAAGTTTTCACGTAACAGACTCAGCCACACAAAAAATTTACACGAGCGTAGGCCTATACAGTCGAAGGGTTTGAACAAAAACCTTTGATACCATGTGTAGTGATCCAATAACTGATGACAACAAACAATATGCAGAGTTGAAAGGGGATTTCAAGGCTTACCTGAACTGCTGTGCGCTGATCTGCTGTCTGCTCCTGTTTTCCTGCTGCCTTCTCTTGTTCAAGCTGATTCGATTACCGGGAAACCAATTCCTCCCAGCCAATCCAGCAAGCTTCTCACCGAAGCTCACTGCCCCCGTGCCCAGAACCTCTGGTCAATGCAAGCTCTTGATTCCTGGTTTTCTCACTGCCTTTTGTCCTCCTGCTCTCCTCCTTTCCTCGATCGGCTCAGTCCAACGGTTTTTATATTAGCAGGCTTGGCGGTGGCCGCCCTCCAGCCTACGGCCACCGCTCTTCCTCCTCCCGACACGCCTCTGCATGCATGATCTCCCCCTTAGATATTTATCCTTCTGCTTTAAGTATTTTGCTCACCGTTAGGCTTGGTTGATGCACTCCTTACATAAGGTTTCACTGTTTTTATCTTTTTATTACCTTAATGAAATTTAATATTATATTTTATTAAAACTCAAATTTTATATTTATCATAAAGTTTTAAATTTATATTTATTTATTTATTATAAACTTTAATTCTTATGAAGTTAAATTTTATATATTATAAAGTTTAAATTATATTTATTATAAATTTAATTTATATTTATTTTTAAAGTTTAACTCATTTATTTTTATTATAATTTTTTTTATTTTTTATTTTTATTTATTTATTTATTTTTTTGAGGTTTATCATATCAATTTTAATATAAAGTCTAACTTTACATTAGTTAATTAGTTTAAATGGGTCGTTACAAGGTGGGCCCTATCCTTTCATCCGGTTTGGCGCGTTTTCTCCCTCTTTCGTGGTGTGTGGAATTGGTACGGTCAGGGGTATCCATGGTCGCATGTTAGCTCTTGGAAGTATGTTTTATCCGTTAGTGTGGGCGGGGGGGCTCTTATAGACTTTCCATGTTTATTTCTCAAAATTTTGGTGATCACTGTAGTAGCTTGGGGAGTTTTGGTCATGGGCAGGGATTCCTTTTTCCTGAATGCTTGTAAAGGATCGGGTCTTATGTACAATATGTATTTTTTCTTTTGAATTAATGAATTAGAAGGATCGGCACTTGCTTCAGCAAAAAAAAAACAAGAAAAATTAAAAAGACTCCACAAATTGTTATCAAGTAACGTAGAATCACACTACACTTATTTGCCCTAGATTCTTCAACATGGTATCAGAGCTAAGGTGACACATCAAGGAAAGGGCAACTCAAGAACACTTATCAAGGAAGGACATCTACAAGGTTGAAGCAAGAAGAAAAATCTACTCAAGGAAAAGAAGAGCCTTAGATAAAGGCACCTACAAAGAAGAGCAAATTGAAACAGGACCTGCATCAAGCTACAAGTCATCAACCAAATCTCACCATCAAGCAAGTCCACTTGGAGAAGGCAACTTGAAGAACATCAAGATCCTAGAAAGGCAAGCCATCAAGTCTTCATGGAGAAAGAAAATCCACTACATCTCAAAATCTATCAAGTAAGTACATGTCCCCTTTTGAACATACATCAATGTCTTTTTGCAAGGAAAGCAATAAATTGGTAGGTACCAGTAACTTTCTTGCATGGAAGAAGAGGACTGATTTACTTCTAAAGGAGAATGAACTTCTAGAACATGTCAAAGGGAATATCACTATCCTTGCTAAGGAACAAACTCAAGCCTTAGCTAAGTACAATAAGGATGAGACAAAAGCTCAAAGGATTCTGATAGAATCATTCAAAGACTGTCATTCCTTATGTCTCCAAATTTGAAACATCAAAATAAATTTATGATAAGCTATAGAGCTATTTTCGGTATCCAGAACCGGAGAAGTAATATCTCTAAGGAATGAATTGTACAAGATGAAGATAACAAAGGAATGAATAACTCCCTACTTCATGAAAATCTCTGAAATGAGAGATCAACTTCAAGAGCTTTGGGAGGTCATGTCTGACAAAGAGATGAAAACTGTAGTACTCAATGGTCTACCTGAGGATTGGGGCAAGTTTACATCAAGCATATATGCCAAGAAGGAAGCAACCACACTTAGTGAAATGTGGTCTCTATGCAGGACAGAGAAAACCAGACGAAGCAAAGGAAGATGTGGGATCAAAGGAGCAAGCATTTGCTACCATGGCCAAGAGAAAGGGAAAATTTGTTAAATTTGGTCCACGAAGAACAAACAACAAAGACACGTCCAAAATCTAATGTTTTGGATGCCAAAAATATGGAAACTACAATAGGAATTGTCCTAAGCTTGTAGAAATTTCTCATTTCCCACCCGGGTTTTCAGTTTCACCTTATTTCTTCCATATAGTTAAATGCCCTTTCCCATATCCATACATTCAACAACTGAAAAATAATTTTTTGCTGAAAACACAAATTCAGGAAATTTTACAGAACGCTGGAAAATGCAGAAAGAAAAAATCAGCAGGTACAAACAGTCATTCAACACATTTGAACACAGTGATTTTTGGTCAATGTGACCCTGGAAAAACCCCCTACAACTCTTGGGGAAGACCAATTCGAGAGCTCTTCTTTATTTATGAAAATGCCTTTTTTTACTGTGAGAAATATTCATCAAAAAATCAGCAAGCAAATTTACAACTTATCTCTTTTCCCGTGCCTCACAACAAACTGGAAATTACAACAAATAGGACAACAATAAATGCTGTACGACCTCCTCGATTTTCGTGCCCACTTTCAGCGTTAAATGCTGCTGTACGGCTTGCATTAAATGCGATGTACGGACTGCAATAAATGCGCTGTATGGACTTTGATTTGCGTGTAGAAAAAACAACAAACTGCTCCTCGATTTCTGTGCAAACCACTCTACTTCTATGCAAACCAGCTATACGGATTTGTAGAAAATCGTGCCAAAATCAGCGTTTCACTGTGTGCTGAATCAGCTGTACAAATCTACTTAACTGCTGCCTTGGAATGTGTGCCAAGCTGCTGTCTCCTTCTCCTCCTTATCTAGAAATCTCCCTTGCTCTCTTGCTCTTCTTCAATCAATTTGCTCATGAAAGAATGAATGACCTTTTGTCTCCTTTTCCTCCTTTAATCTAATCCTAAGTGACTTTTGGGTAACCTCTAAATCCAATGGCTGAAATAGATTGAGATCTAGGGCTGAGATTAAATGCGCATTTACATCTCACTTTTTATTTTTTAACTCACCCCACTTTAATAAAGACCCACTTAGTCATTTATTTCCAAAGTCACTACCTGCCCTCCGGTACCAAATTTCAACACTCCCTCTTACCGAGGAAAGTGTTCCTCACCACACCCATCTTGTCTCTAAAGTAGACATGCTTGCCCCGTTGTAAGGCTTTGGTAAGAATATCTGCAACCTGCTCATCAGTGGGAATATACTCAAGCTTCACAGCGCCCTTCTGAACACAGTCTCTGATGAAATGATATTTGATCCTGATATGCTTTGACCTGTCATGAAACACTGGATTCTCTGTGAGTTTAATGCAACTCTGATTATCACAGTAAATCACTGAAGGTCTCAACGGCTGACCAAATAAGCCAAACAACATCTTGCGAAGCAAGATGGCCTCACAACTAGCTAGATTGGCTGCCATATACTCTGCTTCCGCTGAACTCAATGCTACTGACTGCTGCTTCCAGTTGAACCATGACACTATTGCCGAACCCAACCCAAACAACACCCTGAAGTGTTGTTCTTATCAGAAGCACAACCTACCCAATCAGAATCAGTATAACTTTCCAATCTCACTCCATCCCCCTGCTTGTAGTCTAGACCATAATCCATTGTTCCCTGCAAGTACCGCAAAATGTGTTTTGCAGCCACCCAGTGAACCTTCCTAGGCTCACACATAAACTGACTCATCGTGTTGACTGCAAAACAAATATCTGGTCTAATGTTGACCAAATACATCAAGGAACCAATCAGCAGCTTGTACAATGTGGGATCCACCAACTCGGAATCCGAAGCATGAAGCTTCTTCCAGTTGGTGATCATCGATGTCGACATGGGTTTACAATCCTCCATGTGGAATCTGCCAAGGATGTCCACAATATACTTCCCCTGCCCCAGGAAGAAATGCCCCTTCTCTTGCCACACCTCCAAACCCAAAAAGTAATGCATCAAGCCAATGTCCTTCATCTCAAACTCCGTCGCAAGATCTCTCTTGCAGTGCTCTATGAGTCTCTCTGCAACTGTAATGACCAAGTCATCCACATACAGCACCAGAATGAGAGGCTCCTCACCTATCACAATAAAGTAAAGGTTCGGATCTGCCTCACTCTTTGTGAAACCCATCACCTGCAAATATGTATCTATCCTTGAGTACCAAGCTCTGGGAGCTTGCTTCGGGCCATAAAGGGCCTTCTTCAGTCTGCACACATGGGACTCCTTCCCATGCACCTCAAAGCTTTGTGGCCGCTCAATGTACACCTCCTCCTGTATGAAGCCATTCAGAAATGCAGTCTTCACATCCATCTGGTGGATCTTCCAACCCATCTCTGCTGCTATCGATATAATGGAGCGGATTGAAGTATATCGAGCCATGGGAGCGAAGGTCTCCTCATAATCAACTCCCTCTACCTGGGAGAACCCTCTAGCCACAAACCTTGCTTTGAATTTCTCAATGCTGCCATCTGCAGCATGCTTTACTTTGTAAATCCATTTGGAAGTAACCACAGATTTGCCCTCAGGCCTCGGCACCACCTCCAAAACATCATTCTTTATGATAGAAGAATACTGATCCTGCATGGCCTCTCTCCATACCTGCTGGCTAGCTGCCTCCTCATAGCTAGAAGGCTCAGAGTCAAGGATGTTGGTAGTCATTGCCATATAGCTACAAAACCTCTCAGGTGGTCTACTCTCTCTGACCGGCCTCTTCGGCTCAGCAACAGATGTGGCATCTCTCAAGGTGTCCTGAAGCCACTTGGGCTTCCTCTTCCTTGAGTATGCTTCTCCCATGGGAGAATGAAACTCCTCCTCATCACCATCAGTGGCCTGAACTCCTGAGTGTCTGTTTGCTGTAAACCTGCCTGCACCTGAACCTGTAGAAGCTGAGGTACCGTGTGAACTGTCCATCAGTGGACTCCCTAGTGAACTGCTCTGTGGACTACTCTACATGCTGCCTGGAGCACCACCCCTTTGGCTCGTCGAACCACTGCTCACTGACGGACCTGACATCCTCATAGATGTACCTCCGGATCCTCCTGATCCCTGCCCACTGGATCCCTGCGACTGACTCAACTACTGTTGAGGGTCTGGCTGATCCCGCTACTCTAACTCCCGTGACCTCCTAAAGGGCCTGTCCTCCTCGAACTTCACATGTCGCCTAATAACAACTCTCCTCTGTGTAGGAATGTAAATCCGAAAGGCCTTTGAGGTCTCACTGTGGCCCACAAAGATACCCTTCTCTGCGGTGGGCTCTAGTTTGGTCCTCTTCTCTTTGGGTATGTAGGAGTCTGTAATGCATCCAAAGATACGAAGATGACCAATATCAGGCTTCTTCCCAGAGAAAGCCTCCTCCGGAGTCATGTGCCCCAAGGCACGATGGGGACTCCTGTTCTGCAAGTAAACAGTTGTGTTGCAGGCCTCTGCCCACAAGAACAATGGCAACCCCTGATCATGTAACATGGCTTTGGCAGCCCCTACAATGGATCTATTCTTCCTCTCCGCAACCCCGTTCTGCTGGGGGTTGTAAGGAACAGTGAACTCCCTCCTAATGCCTGCCTCCGCACAATCAACAAACTCTCCAAGGGTGTACTCTCCCCCATTGTCTGACCTCAGGGACTTGATCTTCCGACCTGTCTATGTCTCCACAAGAGCTCTAAACTCCTGAAACCGCTTGAAAACCTCACTCTTGGTCTTCAAGAAATAAATCCAGGTCCTCCTGGAGTGATCATCAACGAATAAAACATAATACTCATATCCACTCAAGGAAACATGAGACATCCGACCGCTCACATCGAAATGAATCAAATCAAGTATCCCAGTTGCTCTGTTGTCACTGCTGGGAAAAAGGGATTTGGAAAACTTGCCCATCGCACATCCTCTGTAACTATCAAAGTGATCAGTACTGAAATCTAGCACACCTATAGTGATCTCCCACAAGGTCCTCAAGGCTCCATGATACATATGCCCCATGCTGCAATGCCAAATCTCTCACAGCTCAGAACTGCTAGCTCTATTGTCAGTACTACTGCTCAATGCCAAAAGAGGCTGGAATGCAAACTTGTACACCTTTGCATGGCATACACCTAACGCTCTAGCTGAATCAACTGGAGTGCCCCTGGGATACATCAACACGTGTCCTCCCCTGAACAGTACCTCATATCCTCTGTCCTCCAAAGCTGAGACGGATATGAAGTTCTTCCTCATCCTTGGCACATAAAGAACATTTGACACCTTCAAGGGAGGTTTGGACTCCCTCTGAAATGTCAGTGTCCCCACACCGACTGTTCTAACAACTCTGTCATCACCGAGTACTACCTCCATATCAATGCCTCTCTGAAAGCTCTGAGAAGTACTCACAGACTCCTGTCATGTGACGTGAAGCCCCACTGTCCACATACCAGATACCCGAAAATGCTCCGCTAATCGAGGGAAAAGCATGCTCCCTCTAAACCTGTGTGGCAGGTGATCCTGCACTAGAGGACTCACACGCAGTGAACCCAAACTCCTGGTCAAAACAATCTGCAAAGTCCTCAACCTCTGTTGAAGCAACCACACTCTGGTTCTTCCCCTTCTTCTTCTTCTTCTCCGGACACACAACTGCATTGTGTCCCATCTTTTGACAATTCCAACACTTCACCTTGGAATAGTCCTTCTGTGTGTTACCCTGTTTATCTTTACCTTTGCCTTTGCCCCCACCATTGCTTATGGAAGCCTGCTTCTTCCCTTTGCCTTTCTTGCCTCCTGCCAACAGTGCTACATCCTCATCCTGCTCAACTGGCTTGGCTGCCCCAAGTTGTCCTTTCCTGATCTCTGTCTGAATGCAATTATCCCAAAACCTCTCCCATGTGGGAAGGGTCTCATGTGCACAAACCCCATCAGCAAAGTTCATCCATGAACGGGGGAGGCCATTCACTGCAATCCGCACCAACTCAATGGGTGGAATGACCTCTCCAACTACTGCCAACTCATCTCTCACATTAGTAATCTTTGTGAGATATCCAGCTGCACTATCATTACCCATCTTAATGGTCTTCAGCTTCTCCTTCATAACTATTTTCCGGTTCTCATTGGTACTCTGGTAGAGATTGGACAATGTTGTCCACATCTCATGGGCATTTCTCTTTCCTCTCACATGAGGAATGCAATGGTCTTTGACTCCATCTAGAATCAATCTCTTACCCTTGTTGTTCTTTTTATTATAATCAACCAACTGAGTAGCATCAGTAGGTATAACAACAGGGTTCTGTGTGGTATGCACCTTGATGTCCCAGACTTTTGCCTCCTCAAAGATACTCTACATTCTTTCCTTCCAAACGTTGTAATTGTTATGCCCATCCAACCTATCCTCCACCCTCAATCCCAATGACATCCTGCTATCCTAAAACTGAAAAATAGCACTGCTGTAGTAAGGATAAAACTGTTCTTTGTGAAAAATCAGCTTGCTGGAATTTTCTGAGTGAAAAATCAGCAGGCTGTAATTTTCCTCATTGCTGTCCCAAACTGCACTTCAGCACTCAAGCTCTGATACCATGTAATAATTTATCATTTCCCACCCCGGTTTTCAGTTTCACCTTATTTCTCCAAAATAGTTAAATGTCCTTTCCCATATCCATACATTCAACAACTGGAAAATAAATTTTGCTGAAAACACAAATTCTGGAAATATTACAGAATGCTGGAAAATGCATAAATAAATATCAGCACATACAAACAGTCATTCAACACATTTAAACACAGTGATTTTTTATCAAGGTGACCCTGGAAAAACCCCCTACAACTCTTGGGGAAAACCAGTTCAAAAGCTCCTTCTTATTTCTGGAAAATGCTTTTTATAGTGAGAGAAATATTCAGCAAAAAATCAGCAAGCAAACTTTTACAACTTATCTCGTTTTCCGTGCCTCACAGCTAACTGGAAAAACTTGCAAACAGCAAAACGGAACAGCAATAAATGTTGTACGGCCTCCTCGATTTTTTTGCCCAAATTTCAGCCTTAAATGTTGTTGTATGGACTACCTAGAAAAGTGTACAAGCTGCCATAAATGCTGTTGTACAATTTCCTCGATTTCTGTGCAGAAAACAACGGTACAATTGTACGGTTCTGCCTAGAAATGCGTGCCAAGGTACAACCACTTGCTGTACGGATTTGTGCTCCTCGATTTTTGTGCACTTATTGTACGGATTTCTAAAAAATCATGCCCAATATCTGTCTTTCACTGTGTGCTAACTCAGCTGTACCAATTTGCTAAAATGCTGCCTTGGAATGTGTGCCAAGCTGTTGCCTCCTTCTCCTCTCTATCCAGAAACCTCCCTTGCTCTCTTGCTCTCCTTCTCTCAATCTGCTCATGAAAGAATGAATGACCTTTTCCTCCTTTCTCTCCTTTAATCTAACCCTAAGTGACTTTTTGGGAATCCCTAAATCCAATGGCTGAAATGAATTGAGATACAGGGCTGAGATTAAATGCTCATTTAAATCTCACTTTCTATTTTTTAATTCACCCCACTTTAATAAAGACCCATTTAGTCATTTATTTCCAAAATCACTTTTCCTTTCTAATTTCACATTGACTTTATTAAAGTCACTTTAAAATTAGACTTTAGTAACTTTATCACTTAAAGTCACTTTAAATTAGATTTGACTTTATAAAATTATAAAGTCACTTTAGGAAAAAAATTAAATTCTTTTTTTTTTTGGATTGCAGATTACTGTGGGGTGGTTTTTGAGAAGAGTTCGGATTTACCACAGTGTTCATCATTTTTGTATCGACGTTTCGAGTCTAAAACCAGACAATTTATCCTGATGATGAGTCTGGTTTTAGACTCGAAACGTCGATACAAAAATGATGAACACTGTGGTAAATCCGAACTCTTCTCAAATTAAATTCTTTTGGACATTTTTCCCTAGGCCAAAGATCAAAGCCTTAGGAACCACCTGTCCTCTGGTACCAAATTTCAACATCAATCAAGAAAGACAAAGAGACACCATATTGCAACAACAGCCGGAAATCAAGATCACATTGAGGACTCCTTACCTTCAAGCCTTGTGGAGGAGGAAGAAGAAGAACATGTTCCATCTTTCAAGAAACACAAAGAAAGTAGCAACAAAGAATGACTGGATATTGCCACATCATCATATAGTCCATGTCATCAGTGTCATGTCATGTCCTGTAATGAGTCATCATTTGCTACATCATTTGTGGATCATGTAAATTCAATATTAGATAAATATAATGTAAACTGGAATTCCAGGAGACATGTATAGAATGTGAACATTCATGTAGGAGTCGAAAGGTCATAGAGAAGTCAAGCAGTCATAAGGGTAGTCCAAGAGTCACAAGGGAGGTGAATCACCCCATTCTTTTATATATACACCCTCATTGCTCATGTAAAAGGCTTTTCACCTTGGCTCCTCCTACAAGGCATAAGAGAGAAAGATAGTTCTTTTGGAGGAGCAAGTAGCTCCTCTAATGCTCCACTATTGGAGCTAGTGGTGTTCTTTGTAATGATATATCTTGGAACTTTTGTTTAATTCAG
Source organism: Pinus taeda (assembly GCA_000404065.3). Taxonomy (NCBI): domain Eukaryota; kingdom Viridiplantae; phylum Streptophyta; class Pinopsida; order Pinales; family Pinaceae; genus Pinus; species Pinus taeda. The sequence continues at coordinate 23,710 of APFE030000173.1, forward strand.
AGGCTCGTTGAGACAACACACTTTCATGTGTATGTCGTAAATATTGTAAGACTATTCTTTGAATATTTGCGACATATGTCGTTTTCATATGTACTAAGGAAATTGAACTATTTTGGTGGATTTGGTACTTATTTTGTTGAAGGTGTGTTGTATTTGTGCTAACAATCATTGCTTCTGTGTGAACTATTTCATTGGTTGATCAACGGTTCATTCTTATGTATATGCTCATGCATCTTTATTAGATCACTACTATTACTCCTCTTTTAAAGGCTCACTTTTTCTCTCCCATTCAGTAGAAGAACCTTGATACATTCTGCAGTTGGATATTTCACAAGGAATCCCCACTTGTTCGTTTGAAAGCTCATGTACATTACTCTCTTGTGCTTAACATTGTAGCTAAGGAAAAACTATAAGAATAAAGGGCAGTCAGGCCAATTTTGAAAGGGCTACCATACTAAATGGTGTGAATTCTGATTGGGACTTTTCATCAAGGAGACCCCCTTGGTTGATGGAATTCCAACACCGTCAACAAATGGCGCTAGAAGGAGGGCCAGATGACAAGTTGTGCATATTGATTCTGTTTTGAATCTCTGATCTTAAATGGATCTTTCCCAAATCATAATCCCTTAATTTTTTTTGAACTTATCTCTTGGTAAACTTTTCATCTCCGAGGAACAGTTTCATGACTTGTCTCAATTTAGCTTTGATGGTGAGGGTGGTATATTCATAGCCAAACATATTGCGTCTCTTGGTTTTTGTAAATCTAATGAAATTGATGATGAAGATGGTGTTTGTATATTACTCACCCTCACTCTCAAAGGTCGAGTTAAGAAGTGATATCAGACTTTGCCATCAACTTCCATTCATTCATTCGATCAAATTCTCAAGGAGCTTCATCAAGCCTTCAATAGGTATGACTATCAAGATGTATGTAATAGGATTGATCTGCTCAGAATGAAATCTAGTGAATTTGTAGAGGAATTTCTCGAGGGAGTGATTGACTCAGATTTTATTAGTGAAATTTTGCAGAATTTGATTCTACTTTCCTTGAAATCTCTAGAATTTGAACCCTCAGATGATGTTTCTTCCCCAACATATGATCATGAGACACCCCAAATTTTCAATGAGGAACCCACTATTCCTTTTGTTCCTTTTCCTCCTCATTTTATAGTCCCAGTTTGGGTGCCTCCTAGTGATGATGCTAGAGTTAGGGAATTTTAAAATCGAATTGTTGTTTCCCCTATTCAACCTCCACCCAATTCCCATGACTCGGATCCTATTGAGGAGGACATGGAATGGTTTAGCAATTACACGAAGAAACCTCTACCATCTACATCTCATGATTCCTTGTTTCATGATCTGCTTGATCAACCTAATTCAACTTTTAATGATGTTCCACATGTTATTTCAAGCAATAACCGAGAATAAGGTAGTTTCATTTCACAGGTAGAGGGGAAAAGTGTTGAAGACATGTTTCATCTTTCTTCCCTCTGTCAGGATGACAATCTCGCATTCTCAATCTATCGTGCATTGTGTAATCTTGATAACTTGTCAAACGATTTCAAATCCTCCATTCAAGTTGAGACTTTGGACAACCATCACCATGATATCCCTGTTTACATTAACACATGTGGTGATGGATATCCAAGTGAATCGTATGACATTTATCCTTTTTTTGAACACTTGGATTTGTATAGTATCGATTCAGATCTTGTTTCTCATATCTTACAATCTTCATTTGTGCGATGGGAGTCTCTTTCATTTCAAAATGATTCTGAAATTTCTTCAAGACATGCATCTTCAGATACCAATTCTGAATAAGAAAGTTGTCAGGCTTTTGAATCTTTAGTATGCCACGTTGAAGAAAAGAAAAATCAATATGAATGTTGCATTAGTATGTCTTTCTTCGATCATTACAATGATGAAGATAACCTTATGAGACATGAACATGCATGTCGATTTGTTGTTTTTACAAGACCAATCTGATTTTACAACGGATGTCTCTCCGCTTGAGTCTTTTCTTCTTTCCTCACCTTTAGCACACTACTCATTGTACCCAGACACATGCAATAAGTTTATTACACCAATAGTCTCTCTAAATTGATTTAGATTTTTATCTAACTGGTCATGGTCGCAATCAGGTTCAAGATTGTGTGGTCTTACAATTAGAGGATGAAAAACTTGAATATATTATTTATGACCCGTTCAATTGTAAATATTCCATATGTCAAGAGGAAGATGTTACAATTCTAAATGATCAAGGGAGTTTTCTGACTAATGCGTCTCAATTTTCTATCCATCAAGAATATGATATGTTTAATCTTGAGTTTGATCAAACCAATGGAGTTAATAGTATTTTACAGTGGTGCATATCTTCATGTTGATTTTTCTAAGCCACCCAAATTCAATGATCCACTAGCAGAAATTTCAGAGACTTGTTAGGAAGTCGGGACACTTCAGCCTCGCTGATGGTTATGTCAGGTTCTCGCAATCCCATTGACACCTTTGAACTAAGTTGGATCCATATATTCACACATAATTTTCTCTTTAACATCTATCTTCATGATCTTCAAGACAACATCTCTAATCAAATGAAAGATTCTTGTTCAATTAATCTTTCTTCATCATGTGAATCCCTTGCATCGCACTCAAGGTTGGAGAGCACATTTTTCACAGATCCCCACAGTTTCAAAGTTTGTCATTCTGATTATCAAAATAAAGGTCATTCTGGGTTGAAGGATTTCTCTTTGTCAAATACTTCCAAGATCGGTCACCTTCCTATCATTTTTTCACATGTCATGGATCTTGTCATCTCTCGAGTGATGGTAAATGTTATTCAGTGAATCAAGACCCTTGTGTTGATATGAATCCCTGGTCTGACTTGACCTTGCTTTCAATCTATCACTAGCCTAGTATTTCAATCGGTTTCCTAAATTTGCAATGTTAGTAATTGTCTTACATAGCTTAAGTTTTCATATCGATGGCATGATCATAATTGTTTCCTGAGTTTCTTATCATTACCAATCTGGTCATAATTGTTTTACATTAACCATTTCCTAAATTTCTTATCATCACCAATCTGGTCATAATCATTTTACATTAATCGATTTTGTCGACTCCGGTGATCTTCATGGTTTATCCTTTCATGATTCAAATGTTTGTCGGACAGTTGAGGCACTTCAACGTGCGTTGACGGTTATCTCAGGTTCTCACCATCTTGAAAAATTTTATGGACGAGATCAGATTGAATTCCTCTTAGAAGATTCTCTTTGCGATTCAAACGCGTTAATTGAAAATCCATTTCCTCACCAGGGTTTTCAAATTGATTTTTCTAAATATCATGATCTAATCATTGAATGGTTAGAAAAATCTTACATCACAAGCTCCATCGCAAATAATAAGTTTCAATCATTTCTAATGTTTGTGAAAACTGAAAACATGAATGAATGTGCTTCCGCGAGCAACCTTCAAGGTTTGTATGATCGTCATTTCAAGCAACAAGGTCGAGACCAGTTACAGCGGCTACATTGGAAACTTCATTACACTTAGCCCTGACCTTTTAGCTCATTAGGATAGGAGTAGGTTTAGGTGCATTTTAGCTTTCTAGTTACATTACATGATCCTGCACTATTCCTTACATTTGGTTTGTTTGTTTTGTTTGTTTCCATGCTCTGTTTCAAGTTAAGGTTTACTCCCGCTCTGTTTTTTTCATTTTGTCTTCTTATTATGCCTTGTCTTGTCTTTTTGGTTTAATAAAACTTCAAGTGAAAGTTGTTATCGCTTGGCTCAAAAGATATTGTGGCGAAATAGAAAAAGGTCTTGTGACACTACAACATTTGGCTAACCTTTTGTCCTTCTTCATCTTGGTTCATACATTTTCGTCGATGATGTCTTGATAGAAAATAGAATCCTTGCTTAAGGAGAGTTTTGTGTGAAACCATGACACCCGTATCTTTTCTAGGAGCCTTGTTTTTATGCTCGATTCTTTATGTTTCAATGTTTTCCATGGTGATCCAATCAAGTAGAGAAAGACAAGGCGAAAATCTTAACGAACAAACCAATATCAGAAGTTTGGTATATGCTTCTCTGAAGGAACAACCTCTTCTACTCTCAATAAGTCAGGATCTCTCTTCCGCCCCATGAAATGAATAAGTGTCAATGCACAATCTTATATAAAAGAAATAAATAAAGAGTGAAACAAGAGAAAAGTTTTTTGCGCAAGGAGGTTAAGCGAATAACTTTGTCGAGGTACTATCTAGGCTCGCTGGCAGTAGAGCAATGTTTGTGTTCCTGAAGTGACTTTGTCGGGTTATTGTCGAGACCTACTAGCAACATAGCAACACCAAAGATGAAAAACTATACTCTGAAACTTGTAAGCTCACGAATAACATTACCCTTCTCCTTATTCGAAACATAGTGATATAGTTGGCTTTATGGTTGTGTTCAACCGAGAAAGAGATGAAGGGGACTATATCTATAACTTGGTTAAGTGGGGAAACTAGAATAATCTGCACAGAGAACCAATACTTCCTGAGATTCTAGACCTTGCACGAAATATTTGACCAAGGTAGAGAAGTTAGACTTCTACCAGTGTGTCGCCAAGTGTTTTCACTGCAACAAACACCCTCCAAATTTTGGCCTACACTTGAATTTTGGAGCTTACTATGGATCTTAAAATCGTTCGTTCCATAGTCACTTTATGGTCAATCGATAAGTGTCAAAGTCACCTGCTCACACATGCTCAGTCTGCAAAAAGTTCATGAGCACACTCTTTTATGCAAGCTTGAACATGCATATCACTAGTCCATCAAGACAGTGCTTGTGCAATGTTCAACCGGTGTCACCAATCAGTCTGCACTTTTATCGATAGTCTCTCACCTTCGGTTGTGATTGTTCTTATCTCGGAGAGTTTTTCCAACTGTCGCATTTGCAAGTGTCGCTTTTGATTGTTTTCAATTTTATAAGTGTTGTTTGTATGTTATCTTTGCCTTAGCATGTGTCGTTATGTCATTCGCATTTTGCAAGTGTCGTTTGCACTTTCCTCTTACTATCACAAATCTAGTTTTTTGGCATGGCAGGCATTGCACATCGCACAAATGTAGTTTTGGTTTGTTTTGAGGGGTAACCTTGGTGTTAATGAGTCATTCTTATCATGTAGACATTATCGCACTCATTCCCAAAGTTTCAAGCATTGTCGCATAAGTGTCGTCAGAATGTGTACCTTTAGTGTCACACTTGGGGAAAGTTATTGATGTGTCATCACATTTGGGTATTATGTTGTTCATGCGTTCTAGGTGATCAATGTTACGGCATCAACTATTCTAAATGTGTGATCATACTTAGGTTTTATCATTGTTCACTTTGGTCTCATTGATTCCACACTTAGCCAAATCTGGAAAAGTTCCCGCCCAAGCAACTTGGCCTCTCTCAGCATTCCTGAGCTGCGCATCGCGCAGTCTCAGTCCTCAAGCTTCAAACTTGCCTCTTGGCACTGTGCAATGTGCAGTCCCTACCTTCCAGAACTGCGCAATCCTTGCCCTCAGTCAGTTTCCTCTGTGCACTGTGCAGTCTCAAGCATCAAGCCTCCGCCTTAAGCCCTTGAACTGCGCAATTGCGCAATCTCTTAGCCTTTGTCACTCCAGAACTGTGCAATGGGAAACCTCAAGGCTCAAGCCTCAAGCCTGACCCCTTGAGCCTTTCAACTGCGTAGCTATCTTGACCTCAATCAATCTATTTGCACTTGCTTGGACAATTTGTTAGCCTCCTTCATCATCTTCATATATATGAATGCCTCGGAAAGAAGTGGGATTTTATGCTATATTGTTATATCCTTTATGGTGAAAAGGAAACTGATGCATGCATTGAGTTTGGACCCTAACATTTTCATGGAGAACGGAGTGCCCCCTTCTTTGTCCTCTTGATCGACATACATTTACTGGACTGAGCATATTTGACTATTGTGAACACTACCTTGTGCTTCTTTGCTTCTACAGCAGCATACTTGTTATTTGACAAAAGTGAAAGTCATTTGCAAGAGTGTTAATGAAACATGGTCACAAATGATGGTTCTTGTTAATGCTGTGACAAAAAGTAAGAGTTGTACTGGTGGGCATTGTGCTGTCTAATAATATCTCATGGTTCGCTAAGGTGAGTCAGATGCAAGTTTTTGTTAAATTTTACTGAATAAATACTCGTTGGTCGTAGCATCTCATCCAAATATAAAATCACTTCTTGAATAAAAGGTCAATAAAGAATCAAAACTAAATAAGTGAATATTCATTTATCATAAATTATAATGAGTTGCCAATAGCAAGGTTAATATGATGCCTAAAAAGTGTATTAATATATTCTTAAAATAAATTATAATACGTTTATTATAATACATTTCATTATGGGCTACTTAAGTGATTGGGACTCAGGGTGATAATGTCACCCACATCATGAATCCTGGTTAGCCTTAGTATAGTTTGTGAACTAAATTAGGGTGATTTTTCTGATCAACAATGCTATGTGACAAACTAAGTTCGGGTGATTTTTCTGATCAACAGTGCTATGTGATATTTAATGGTAGCAATAATTGCATATTCTAATTACCGATCTCCCTTTAATACAAACCCAAAAGAAAAATTATAGCACACTAATTGTCAGAGTAATTTTACAATAATTAGATAACTGTTGAATACATTGGTTACGAGTCAGGACCCATATTTACTGTGTAACTAACCTTAGTTCTGAATATCGATGAGTCATTATTCGCTTAAATGCAGTTGGAAGTGAAACAGCAAACTTGAGTCTACAACTTGCCAAAAGGTCTCTTGCTATTCGATCAGATTGCTCCTTTGAGTTTCCAAACTTTTGCCATCTTTTTGGCAAGTCATGTCCAGTCCAAGTCAAACTACAGTGGTAATTAGATAGCCCGGAAATGTGGGCTTGATATACTACAAGATCAGGGCTAGTGGGTCTTTATGTCTGTTCATATAATATAATTGTAGACTTGAATTCCTTGTGATGTACTATTGGTTTAAAATAACACAGAAAACATAAAAGCATAAGGCCCCAGACTTGCCGAATAGCTGGATTGGCAGCATTATTAAGCTGTGTTTTTGAACTGATATTGTGCCTGTATGGAGGCAAGATGAAGATACTGGGGCGGTGAAAAGAGTAGATGCAACCCATATCTATATATATATGTTATCAGAAAACATTCATAGAAATGATCATGAATGGTTAAGTAGTGAATTTGTCAGCAACTGTCTAAATGTACTGTCCTAACAGTGCATTTTTTTAAAATCTAAATTAATTATGTATTAATATTGTAAAAAAAATTACAAACAGTATTAGGTGTGGCCTGCATAGTAAGAAACCAGGTCACAACTTGCTGTCAGCTCGCATACGACCATGTCTGAGCATACATAATATTATAGGTGTGCCATTGACAAAACAAAAGACCAAGTAATTTCCACATGTTCAGAAAGGAAACCAGATATTACACAGCTAACCAAAAGAATTAAGCCTGCAATGAAGATCAGGGCATCTTGCCTTCAAAGGCGAGCCTGCAAGGACCAGCTTGTTCATCAGTCATTTTGGCTTTTCCTTTGCCGGGAGGTGTTTATGCAGGTCCTTCATCAATCGGGACTGGATTGGAGCTGGTCAACCACTAACCAAATACCACTACCCACGGCTCCACTTCATTCAAAACTAACGCTGAGTCCTAATATTGCATTGTCTTGGTATTTAAAACCAGAACAAGACAATTGGTGAATAAAATTGCATATGCCCCACGGAAACTTAGATTAATGAACATAGAAAAATAATGCAAAATTGACTTGTCAATGTTTCATAGGTCCAAAGAATGACACTCTTCGTATTTGAGGAGGAAAATATTAGAACTATATTTGACGATGAAGATATTAAAATTTAAAATACATTGCAGAAGCAACCACTAGTAAAGACAAAATGACCGGTATTGCCTGCTTATTGTAGTATACAGCCCTTGTAATACTAATAAGTGGGCATGTTATTCAATATTCATAACCCAGAGTGCTGTCAAGCAGCCAAAAATGAATGAAAATCCTCATTCTGTAGCCGATAGCTCGAGCACGGAACCAGCCTGGTTGCAACATTTCTAAAAGGAAATAATGAAAGAAAGAAATACAGTCCGCCTTGATCAGCATCAAATGAAAATTCTTTTGAATTCTGTTTATTATATATTCCATACTTACGAATACCTAAATGAATCCGTTTGTGCCTGCTCGGACAATTCCCAAGCCTTCTTTGGTGTGTCTATATTTTCTAATCCAGCAAAATCTAGATGCCTTGGAATGAAGTCGGATTCTAGACTGTACGGTCTACTTCCTTTGGCTGTGAAAGAATACATTTGATATGTAAGCATTAGATTTAATTACATAACCTTTTAACCAAAGTCCTGTTATTTTGATTGCCTTTTACTCTGTTGGGGATATTTGCCTCTTTTGGACCATATCCAGTCTCTCATCATCTCTACAGCATTTAAAACATTAGTGCCAAACAAAACTTCATATGGAGCGTTCACATTAGAAAACCTAAACACGGAGCATCTCTATAAGCACGGTACAATCCTTCTCAAAAACAAATGAGGCCTCAGTTGAATAAGAATGTATTGGTCTTCCAAGCCTCGGGGCTTATCATATGTTGAGTCTAAATCTGAACTACTAGAGCATTTCTCAAAATGCTCATGGTCATCAGATTTTTAAAATCGTTACACAACACAGTTGTTTTTGTAAAATATTGGTGCCAAACAAAGCTTCATCTAGAGCATTCACATTGGAAACCCCTGCGCAAAGAATATCTTTATAAGCACTTTAGAGTCCTTCTCAAACACATGATGTCTCAACTGAATAAGGATCACTTGAGCTTCCAGATCCTAGGGCTCAACTGATGAGGCGATGAGTAGATCTCATGTCTCGACATACGGGTCTTTCTTCCATGAGTTTCACACTTTCTTTCTTTCAGTGGTTGTGAACGCAGTTCATCATGATCAATGACCACCCATATGCTGGAGCAGACTTTCACTAAGACCAAAGCTTGTTCTACCTGAAAGTGAGCAATGGGGTGACTTAGGTAAAACAAAATCATTTTGAATGTTTTTCTTATATAATGGCCTTCCAATCATTTACTGAACTACCAAAACATTTCTCAAAATGCTCATGGTTATCAGATCTTTAAAAACTGTCACATGACATAGTTGTTTCTGTTTTCTGTCTAGTATCTCATTGAGATGATCCGGTATTTGAATGAGATGATGATGACCAAGACGTGTAAGGCATGTTTTGCTCTTGCATTCACTGTAATCACAATATTCACTGCAAAACCCATCCATAATTATATTTCATTAAAAAGGAATATCTAGGTCTCCTCTTTGCAAAGATGTGAAAGGGCAAAAAAACCATGTCAAAAACTAGTTATATTTCATTAAAAAGGAATATCTAGGTCTCCTCTTTGCAACGATGCGAGAGGGCAAAAAAAACCATGTCAAAAACTAATTATATCTCATTAAAAAATAATTTCTAGGTCTCCTCATTGCAAAGATGTGAAACGCAAAAAAAAAAAAAAAGTCAAAAACTCTAATGTGATTGTGTACCTGTGATTTGAGATAAATATTCATGAACATTGCAATCATTCAAATCTCGATATGATGTCCTCATTTGCTCTACTTCCTGGCCAAAAGACAACTTGTAAGCAAACCAAACGAAATAAAGAACACACAGAACCATTCATACAATGGAACATTCTGTGAAGAATTAAAACAATAGATCAAACATGAAAAAGCAAATAAATAAGAAAACCTTTTTCCAATAGGGAGTTTTCCATGAAGTTTTCTGCGACAACCCCCATCAGGTCCCTATTTGACTACATTGGACAGAACATTGAATTTTTAACCTCTTGTAAAACTTTTCTCCTTAAATCAGGAATCAACAACAGTTATACCCACACATATACATATGCATATACATGTGAACTTATACACCTGAGTTTACGTTTCTCCCTATCTCACACATATATATGCCTATGCATAAGCACAAAAATGCAGGCTATACAGAAATGATCATTAGAATTTAGTATATGCACATTCTAATATCAGTTTACATCTCCCTCTCCCCACACACATGGCTAGTCATAAGCACAAAAATGCAGGCAAATATAGAGAAATGATCATTAGATTTTAATATATGCTACATTGTTCGGTCTCAGGGTGAAAGAGCATCATTTATTCACCAAAAAACACATGCCTATGCATAAGCACAAAAATGCAGGCAAAAATATACAGAAATGATCATTAGATTTTAATATATGCTACATTCTAATATATGTTCGGTCTCATGGTGAAAGAGCATCATTTATTCACCAAAAAAAACATCAAACATCGTTTGCGGACTCACCTTAAAGCCTGGCACTTGAAATTTCCATATCCAGCGAGTGCAGAGAGTTATTTTCCAACGAAGATCAGAAGGCCCCATTCCTATCGATACTCCACGAAAAGTTTGAATCAAACTTATAAAGCGACTCATTTTCTGTATCAAACAAATAACGAGACCCATTTTATAAAAATCACCAATATTCCAAACTGAACTAACAAAGAGACCTTAAAAATTAAAAATAAAACAAAACATGAGCTATCTCTTACATATCAGCACTGCAGCAACTACATAAAAACTCTCAACATCAAGCATACAACCTAAAGGAAATCTCCATTTCACCAACACAAATAAGAAAATCACTACCAGTACCTTTAGTAGACAACCTATTAAAAAAAAAAAAAAAACCTTTATTATGATTACCCTGTTATTCTAGCTTAATAAACTCTGTTACTCTAGCTCGGTATACCTGCACCAACAAGGAAATCACTACTAGTACTGCTATCAGACCAAAAGAAAACCTTCATTCTCTTACGCTGGGTTGGTATTTTATATACCCTACCAAGGGCTGTGGGGGTGCTATACCGGTGAACTTTCCTCCCTTTCCGGCCATTTTTCTGGCATATTTTTCACTGAATTGGAAACTGCACATGGACCATGGCAAACCACGAATGCCTAGGGTTTTGTGGATCGACTCATCGCCTCGAAACATTAAATATGCAGTTCCAACGCAAATATTTCTTATTAGTTGGAATCTAAGCTGGCGCGTTGGGGTTATTTGCTCTCCAAAAATTATTTAATTTTATATATGCAGACAAAATACGATTATATATATAGTTATTTTTATAGCCGTAGTATATATGTAATATTTTTAAGAGATTGTCAGTATATTGAATTGGGTTAATTTGATTAGATATAGTGAATTAAAATTATTTTAAATGAATTAGTTTAATTTATAGATGAAATGGTATTTTTTGAAATATTTTTTCTTATTAATTTTAATCAAATGTAACCAAAAAAATAAAAACTGTGAGTTTAAATTGTTCAATCTGTGTAATTCAAGTGATTCGGGGTTTTTCAAGGTCTTGAATTTATTTATGCATTCAAAAATATATTTTAAACAACAAAATTAACGCTCTTGCTTGAAATTGTACACCTGAATTTTGGTGAATTCCACTCAAAAAAATTATTTCATCTATAAGTTGTACGTCATTTTAAATAACAAAAATTAAGATTTGACCAAAACAAATTCATCATATTTCAGTTCAAAATTCCAAAACATATAATAGTTAGACAACTACATTTTTATATATTATTTTTATTTTCTACCTATAAAATAAATGTGTAATTAAAAATTAGAATATGAATTTAAGTTTAATAGATGTTTTGATGCCTATCAGATTTTGTCTAATTTAATTTTAATGATGACGGAGAATGACAAATAGATCTCTTAAGAAGTTGAAATTACTTTTCTAATTTTAAATGTGATTTAAAATTTAAAATTATTTTTTATTGTTTAAGAGTTTTTAGTTATTTTCTATTTTCTTTGTTTCATTTTTTTTTGGTTAAGATTAAGAGTTCAAAACCTATATTGGCAAAAGTGAAAGTCTAAGAGTGAAACATTTTCACTAAATATCTCGTATCATTAGAAACCTAGATTTATGTTCTACAGTTGCTTGAGATACATGCAGATCAAACCTATACTGCAATTGAGTCTTACTTCAAATTTTGATAAGATAGGCTTATAGACTCAGCCCTTTCATTTTTGTTGGGGCATATGGAAGGGACGAAATGCCCAAATCTTTGAGGGCAAACCTTTTAGTAGTGAACGTGTTGGTTCATATATGTGTGCCGCCTTCATAGAGTACAAGAAAATACCAACACCAAATCCCACAAGAACAGTTGCTTACATCAATAACTCACTCTCTCTTCCTTCTGGTCATTTTGATGGGGCAACACAAAACTCTATTTGTGGTTGTGGTGTTATGATTACCATCAGGGCAAACTACTATTGGAAACTCTGCTAGAATGTTGATGTAGGTACAAATAGCAGGGCGGAGATCATAGGCATTTATGGGGCCCTTTAATGTGTTAGATGGTTGAACCTTGATGAAGTAGATATATATGACGACTCACAATTTACAATCAATTGGATCGACAAAGATACAGAATTCACTCCTCCACTCATGGGACATTGGATCTCGCGGATACACAAGAGAAACGACCTTTTTTGAGTGATTACTATCTCACATATTCATCATGAGCACAACCTATTGGAATGATCTTCCCAAAGAAGGCTTACACAAGGCTCCAAGCTACATTTGGGTCTAGTCTTTCTGCTCTGGTTGTCTACAGGCCTCGAGTCGGATTCCATTGGGGGTGAATCTATGCAACTTGGATCATGGTAGGGTATGGAGGACAAACTCTCCTTGAAGTGTCTTTTTGCTTTGAAATTTTTTGTTGACTAATGGAACTATAGTCAAGGCGGTACTTTGCTTTCCTTTTCTTTGTGTTATTGGTTCTTTCACTATTATATCTCTTGTTGTATGTTCTCTCGGATTGTTGTCGAAACACCCATTATTTTTCCTATTGGTCCCGTTGGGATGTGTTTGTCAATCTGTTGATAATTGACGAGGTTTTTAAATTTTTATGAACATAAATTATACATACATGTAAACTTGATTTCATATAAATCAAAGTTCATTTTTTTCCTGTTGGAAAAAAATCACAATGAATTATTTTAGATTATTAAACTTTGTTTAAACATGACGATATTATTCTACATAGAAATTTACTATACATAAAAGCGTTAACATTATTAACAAATGCTAGGTCGATAACCCTATTATATAGTTTTCTTTCGTGTGTGTGTGTCTATATATATATATATATATATAGAATGTTGATTTTTGGGTAGCATTGGATGTGCTCTAGCTCCGAAATTTTGTGGAGGGGCTAGAACACATGAGATCTCCAAGACCTAGAAATTGTTTGGAGAAATTCCACCTAGAGTGCATGTTATTCAAATAATTTATTATTTTTAATGGTGCCTAAGTTAAAACTTAGGAAATTAAAATAATTAAAGTGAATCAATATAAATATGGGTGAGAAGCTTCTAAGTACGAAGGTCAAGTCTAATTTAATCTTAGACGTTGATTAGAGATTAGATCACAGTCGTTGATTTCTCAACAGGAAAAGTATAAAGGAAGGCATGGGGTCAGTTGGAGAACACACACAGGGAGAGCAGCACTTGAGCTATATCGAAATTCTAGGGCGTGGTTTGCTAAGAATTTCAGAGTAAGCTTCTAGTGCAGAAAGTGATAGTTCGGCAGCGAGACTTTTGTCCAAGGTTGAGAATACATAACAGAGAGGCCGCATAGCACCAGGGAGAGAGAATGCAACTCTAGAAGGGTGATGCAGAGGCTAGAGGGTTAATGTAGTCATACAGAGGCAGCGCTGGGGTTTTTGTGAGGTAGATTGTGTATCAATTTAACATATCGATTTATGAGTTGGGAAGGCTCACTGGGAGGGTGACACAGCTCCTAGAGGAGGTGACGTAGTCCCAACATAGAGCTGAGAGCAGTCATCGTTGAACAGTACTCGGGACAGCGCAGTCAACTATGGGGTTTGTTCATCAAGTTGCTGGATCCGCCAAAATATTTGTCTCCAGATAGAGGCACTTCTGTCAGGTTTATTCTTTGTTGGGTGAACCGGATTTGGCACCCTAGTTGTATTCATAAATCTGCATAATAATAAAGCCCTCATATCTGTTGCACCAATTTTCCCACACTAGGTTTTTTTGAGGACGTTTAGCCCAAAAATAAGTGTGTCCTTTGTGTGGTCGTCTCATTTGTTTTTTCAGTACTTGATCTATATATTGATGTAGGCTGTAGTGTACTTGCATTAATATTTTCTCAATGATTATGAAGATAACTTATTAAAATGAAGAGCACAAGTAGGTAATGCAAATCAGTTTACTACAATAGGATTTTTGATTTGTTAGATTAAGAAATTTTCACATATTAATGCTTTTATAATTATTTTAAATGTAGGAGAGGCATGAGTGGGAGGGGTGATTTATTTTCCTTGTGAAGAAATAGAGATACAATATGCATGGGGCTTAGAAAGAGTTATTGATAATCAAGTCATATTTTTAGCTTTATGGCAAGGGTTGGAGTTGGTTATTTCAAAAAAAATCTAGTAGATAATGGTTTATGGAGATTTATGATAGTTATTCAACAAGTATTGAACCTCAAAGGGAATCTTAGATAGGTACAATCCCGAATCTTGCAAAGAATAAGAATACAAATTGTAGAATTTTAGAATTTCACCATGTTAAGATGCACCTAAACTCAAAAGCAAATAAAGGAGTATCCTTAGAACAAGGGATATTGGAAAAAAATGAATGCAATGACATTTTTTCTCTTGTAGCATGATAAATGCAACCAAAGATTAGAAATTTGGTATATCACTTGAATTAAGAGGCATTAGGGGTGGAAAGGTGCCTCGGTGCCCACACATCATCTCACTTCCATGCCATCCAAATCACAAGAATTATTCTCCAGCAGTTTGGCAACTCCTCCTTGATGTTAGGATTTGGGCCCATGTAACCACTTGGCTTGAACATGTAGTTGCAAGTGAGGCCTGGGACAAATGGAGGATCACCAATTCTCAACATATAGGCAAGGAGGAGTCAAAGCATCTCACTCTAAATAATGAGGAGAACCAAACAAACTTATGATACAATGCTTTAATGGCAAAGGGAGAGATTCATTGTGGTTTTGGCTCTAAAAACGAATGTTTGGAATTCAGACGTACATTCCAAGTTGGCACATTGAAGACAAAGAGAAAATGTATGGCTTGGTGGGGGTAGCTAAGTATGCTTATAAGGCAAGCCTGGCCACCCTTCTCCTTGCAGAACTCCAAGTCTAGAAATGCAGGCATATTGCTAATACAGAGGTTTGTTGTTCGAGAAAAGTCATGGAGGTTCCATTTGTTTCGACATTGTTGAACAGATAAGGAGAAATGGGGTTTAAGGAGGTTCAACGTCAGTTATCTCTCTCGAACCAGAATAATTCCTTACTGCAGACCAAAATTGATCAATTATAGGCACATATGCATTTGTTGGACCTCCGCCTTGCAAGTTATGAAGCTATGAGAGGAAAACAATGTTGAAGAAGATAGCATGGGAAAGGAATGCAGAGAGATGATGGATGTGAAACATCCTACAACTCTAGAACGACTGAAGAATGGTGTCTTAGTGGTGACCAAGGTCCAAGCTCTTGTGCAACCAAGGTGAGTTGAAGAGGAAAATGCTAAATCCAACTTTGAATTCTGCTCAAACAATATAGGCTAACCCACTTCTTGTTTTAATTCATGTTTTGCAAATTTGTTCTAGTTTTAGGAGTCTTTTGGAAGGTCTTTAGAAGGCAATTTAGTTTCATAGTATGCAAACGATGTAGTAAGGAATTAATCTCTTCTGGTCAATTTTGAGCTCTGCGGTTGAAGCTTCATTTGAAGATGTAAAAGGTTATGACCATCAATCCATATTGATATTAATATAAAAACTTCTAGTCATTTCGTTTAAAAAAAAACTTTTAAATTGAGTTATTTTTTAAGGATCCAAATATTATGCCTATGTATAATATTATAGGTGACTATTCTAGTTTGAAATGTCATACATATAGAGTGTGGATGAATATTCAATAAAAAACATGTAATTTACTATTAAGATAGGTAATATGATGGCGAATATTATCCATTAATCATATATATGTAAAAAATGGACGGGATTTAAAACCAAATATGATCGAATATTTTATTTTTCATAAATAATTGTCAAAAATAGCCAATTAGAGAAATCACCGACCCCCCCCCCCATTTTAAATGTAAATATGTTATATTGTTTTTTTAAATTATACTTTCTAATAGAACCTGTATTTATTATTAAGAAGATAAATAACTTATAAGGGTCACAAGTGAAAGGGGTCATTTTTATCTTGAGGGTGATTAAGAAGTGAGCTTTGAAAGGGTATTGGGTGAAACAAGTAGTAGTTAGAGAAAGCATAAGGTCTTAGATGTATATCAAGGATTAAGGATTATTGATCCAAGGTAGGTTAGAGAGTTAGCTGTCATTGGACACTTAACAATATTTATAAAACTCATTTTCTAGTCTTCATCATGAGATGCCTATTTAGCATGACTCTCTAAGGGAATTCAAAAAGAGGCAAGTTGCTTCAAACACATAGAATATTTTCATGTTTTAAGGGAAATGAATCACTAGGTCGATCATTTGGCTAATGAAACTTCTTTCTTGGCAAGAAGAACCTTGTTGGTAAAATGGAGGTATCCTTCTTCCTTATCCTCTAGCTTATATTATCAATAGTTAACACAACTTTTTGTACGTTATGAAACAATAAGGACAAGCGACACATGTAATTAAGGAGTACTAAACATAGTTTGATGGAAGCTCATCCCTTGTACCTCCACAAACTTGGCCCATTATCAATAAGTAGATCTTTCAACCTATTTTTGTTGCAATTTTAGGTGAAAGTAAGATGTTGGGGTCCATTCTAGGTCTGGGCATTTGGATTCATCCTCAAGCCTTCAAACATCCTCATACCACTCCAATCATTTAGGAGATAATTGTGGTTGTACCCTCCAACTTATGCTCTATGATTTCAAAAGTTTCAATTTGTGGTTCATGGAAAATGTAAGTACTTTAAGAAACCTTATATTCTCCCCTTCTCTAGGATTTGTGCCCTTTTTTTTTTGTAAGAAAGCCAAAATCTTTATATTTTCAAAAATTTACATAAGGTACAATCATGGAGGTCTACAATAGTTTGTATCCTTGAGTTGTTTTCAAATAGAAAAAGAAGAAAAAACAAAGAGACAAGTGTGTTCTAAGAGGAAAATTGAGGAGACCCTTTGCCCATGAGAGGGAAACCAGATGGTCTCCCAAAGAGTTATGAACTACAATGGTGACAGAATGACATAAAACAAAAAGAATATGATTAAAATTTAGTAAACACAAGCAACTATATAACATGTAAAATTGAGACTCTGAGAATCATTGTCCTGGGAATTTAGCATGCTTGATTGGGTTGATCCTTGTCCTTAGCCTGTGTGAGATGTGTGTGCTCTCTTGGGCCCTTGCCTTGCAAATCCTTTTCCTTCATAGCTTGCTCCCACTCCTCTAGGTAGAGGAAGAGGTAATTGTAGCCTTTAGGAAGCTATGGGGGACACTCTCATTTAATGAATGCTTTACTACTATAACAATCCTCCTCCCTCCAAGAGGGCTCTCCCTTGGTTCGACCCTTAGCGCTAGCCTAGATAGCTACGTTTGTCACTTGTCCAACTGGTTTGGGAGGGTTGTGATAGTCAACCATATTTTGTTTCTTGGCTTGAGGTTTTGAGTGTGCCCAGACTGGAGTGTCTTTTCCCCTGATGTGAGGATTATGTTGCTTCAGTCCCTACATTCGAATTAGAGGATGTTGAAGGAGGGGGAGGAGGAGGAAATGGGATTCCCATCGCTCTAGACAGATTTATTAAGGTTGTGTGTGTGTGTGAACCATGAAGGAATTATGTTCAACAATTCTACCTTCAACTCTTTCTCTAGCTTGTTCCTACTCCCAGAGTCGTTTTCCAAGAAAATTTTGGATAGCCTAGTGGCCATTACTTGTGTTCCTTCTCTCATGAGCCTTCAGATGATGGATATTCATTGGCATATCCCCATTGAAATTTTATTCACCCTAAACATGCGAGGGAAGGAGTGGTTGGTGTCCATGGTCTCTTCCACCTCATTTGGCTCATCCCCTTTCCCTCACCATGATAAGCAGACATGTGTAATTATTGCCTTTAACATGAAATCACATGAAACTCGAGGGCTCTCTTGACCCCCGGTGACCATCCACTCTCAAAGAAGAGAGTTGAGCTAAGCTAAGGGAATGAATGGTAGAAGGAATGTCAAAATCTGTAATGATGGAAAAATTCATATCTCATTCAAGGATTAATTGCTTTGTCCTTACCTAAAGCTCCATCACCTAGTTACAATGGATGTGGCTTGAGGTGAGTGCAAGGAATTACCTCCACCCAATCATTCCCATTAAGTCTCCATGCGAAGTTGGCATGTGTTAGCTTCCCCTCCTCATTTGTCACGTGATCACCTAGATTTGGGGAGGATTTGTGCCCTATTACTTAAATGTGGTAATGTTAATATGTTAATAGAGGAGGGGGAGAGAGGGAGGGAGGGAGATGATTTTGGAGGGTGGAAGAGAGGGAGTGACAAGGGAGAGATGAAGATGGAATGAGGGAGAGAGGAGAGGAGGGAAGAGAGATAAATTGAGAGGATAAAGATATGGAAAGAAGGGGAAGAGAGAGACGAGGAGACATGTATATGGAGAGGGGAGAGAGGGGCAGAGAGAGAAAGAGAGAGGGAGGGAGATAGTAATAGAGTTGAAGAGTGGAGAGAGTGTGTGTGTATGATGGGGGAAGAGATAGAGGGAGGTGAGAGAGAAGTGAGAGAGAGGAAGGAAAAAGAGAGAGGGCTTGAGAGAGAGGAGAGAGAGAGGGGGAGAGAGAGATGAAGTTGGAAGTGGAAGAAAGACATAGAGAGAGAAAGGTGGAGAGGGAGTGGTAAGGGAGAGATGGAGAGTCAGTGAGAGAGAGAGAGAGAGAGAGAGAGAGATAGAGAGAGAGAGAGAGAGGGAAGAGATAGAGAGGGAAAGGAAGAGGGAGAGATAGATAGATATGGGGAGAGAGAGAGAGAGCATGGCATATGTTTAGGGGGTTGAGATAGAGAGACAAATAAGGAGAGATGGAGGGAGGTATAAATATAGATGGCAGGGGGAGAGAGGAAAGAAGAGAAGATAGAGAAAGTTAGGGAGAGGCAGGTAGAGTGAAACGGGGGAGAGAGGGAGGGGAAGAGAGAGAAGGAGAGGAGGAGGGAGATAGACACAGAATGGAAGGTGGAGAGGGAGGGAAGAAGAAAGAATCTCATAGATACAAATAAAGACATAGAAGTCAGATCTAGAAAGTCACGAATATTTTAGATTTTCACTAAAATAGATGTATTGATTTCAATGTAGTTGTTGATTTCTAATCCTATTTGATCACATGCATTGTATTCATTGATTTCAGTGTAGATGTTGATTTATAATTCTATTTAATACCTTACACTAGATGCATTGATTTTAGTGTAATGTTGATTTCTACTCCTATTTGATTGCTTGCACATGATGCATTGGTTTCAGTGTAGATATTTATTTTTAATCCTATTTGATCGCTTGCACTGGATGCACTGATTTCAGTGTCGATGTCGATTTCTAATCATATTTAATACATTACACTAGATTCATTGATTTCATCATAGATGTTAGTTTCTACTCATATTTGATTGCTTGCATTAGATGCATTGGTTTTAGTGTAGATATTTATTTATAATCCTATTGATTGCTTGCACTAGAAGCATTGATTTCAGTGTAGATGTCGATTTCTAATCATATTTAATACCTTACACTAGATGCATTTATTTTAGTGTAGATGTCGATTTCTGATTTGATGCAACAAGATGTATGATGTACATCAATTTAAAAGTAATTAGATTAATAGTGTGCATTGATTTTAGTGTAAGCACATTTCTACCTCCTCCATCTATATCTCTATCTCCCATTGTCTCTCCTTTATATCTCTATCTCAGCCCCTAAACATACACACATTCTCTCCATATCTATTTCTCCCTCCGTCCCTTTCCCCTCCCTCTCTCTCTCTCTAACATTTCTCTCTCCATATCCATATCTCTTCCTCCATCCCTCCCTGCCTTTGCCTCTCTCTTCTTACTTCTCCCCCCATCTACATATTTGTCTCCCCTTGTCTCTCCTTCTCATCCCCAAAACATACACACTCTCTCTTAGTGTAAGCACATACAAATTATTCAATGATAAATACAATACTTGAATTTTCATCATAAAAAAAATGTTTTCTTACTTGAATTTATAATTGGGTATATTCTTATAATTCCCATTTTCCATAATTCAACATTGTTAATTACTTTGCATTCAAACGGGTAATAGAAAATAACTACCATTGAAAATTATTTGGGGTTTAACACTCCATAAGTCACAATGATTGACTTTGGAGAAAACTACTATTAATATTAGAGAGCAACAGAGATAAGGTATGTTGTTTACTACAATAGCTTGAGTTAAATATTTGAATGGTCTATGATTCCAACTACTTTTTTCATATGATCGATATGAGAAAATGGAAAAAAATAGTTTCAGATTGATTACAATGAATATTGTTTGTAATTGACTATATTCTTAGTATTCACATTTTCTATCTATCAAAATTGTTACATTGACAACCTAGATCCATCTTAACACCGGATCTATCAAGCATCAAGAGGGATCAAATCCCTTGAGGTGCAAACCTTTCCTCAAGTTTTGCACTCAAAAAATAGGTTTGCACCTCGAGAGATTTGATCCCTCTTGGTGCTTGATACATCCAGTGTTAAGATGGATCTAGGCTGGTATTAAATCAAATGAGAGAAATATTAGTAATCTAAAATTGTTCAAATTAATTTTAACACTCGAAAGAAAATGTTAAAAATATGAATATTAAATTATTAATTTAGATTAAAGGACTTGGTAAATTAATATGTTACGTTAATTTGGTATTTATAATAAATAGGAAACAAGAAATAAATTTATTTTATTTTAAATTATTAAATTGTTATTA